>JAZEWU010000007.1:1220544-1240599 GCA_036362915.1 Geotria australis | reverse complement strand
GGCTGCGGTGCCCAACACCGGTTTAAATGCCGCTCGCGCCAGCCGTGGCTGGGAATCTAACTCAGATTGATGGTTGCGCTTCAGAGCTCGCTCAGTGACACAGCTTTCCCGAAAGCACAGCTCCGAAGAGCAACGACCATGAATCGAGCCGTGAAAACCTACATCGCAAACTCACATTGCCACGTTTGAAGCACGGTGCGCTAACCACCAAACCACGGCTTCCGTCACCGCACAACCTACACGTGACATAAAGCGAGTGCATGCCGCCTTCCACGCAAGTGACGGCGGTCGTCACGACGGAAGAGGGGGGGGGGTGAGGTTTCAAAAGGGTGCATTTCTTTAAAAGTTCCTGACACACACACACCGCGCATCAGACACGTGTCGTTGCGCCGGTTCCCACACTCACAGGAGGCGGAGGGTCTTGAGGCCAGCGAACGCCCGCAGAGGAAGACACCTTAGACGATTGTAGCTCAAAATCCTGCGAATAACAAGAGGTGAAACCTTACACCCGCGCTGCCTTCTCGCGTCTCGCGTTACCCTCGACATATCTGGAGCTGTTTAACAAGTGCCGTGCCATTATAACTCACTCCGAGCCATTATTTTTAACAAGGCGGTGTTGTTATTGAGCGTGTTAGTTTCAACACGTCAGGATGAAGCACACGTGTGTAATGGGTTTCTCTTTGGGGATAATTCACGCCGAACGTGCCCCATCTCCTTCGATCTCGGAAGCCACGCGGATTTGTTCGAGGATCGACCACAGGGCTTGCCAGGTGTCGTAGGATTGGGGATGAAAGGTGGCCAGGGGATGACGTGGTTGAGTGTTACTCCCCCTGTATGCGTGTGTTTTCTCCGGGTGCTCAGGTTTTCTCCCGCCGTCAAACAGTATTGGCCAAAAGCCCCAATGCAGGATATTCCTGAAAAGAGTCTTGAGATTCCGAGAATGTTATATGTTGCCGCGACAATACCGATGCTCAGTTCCGCTAGCGCAATAATATTTTACATGCGGCCACTTATAATAACTGCATTTGGAGTGAATAACAACTTTATGTGGGCTTCATAAACAAGACAGCAGCTCAGGGCAGAACCCACCAATTATTTTCTTCAAACAATAACCTTTCATCGGTTTTTCTGATGTACACAAACAGTAACCAGTTTGCAGCTAAGTGCAGAGCCCTGGGTGGCCCTAAGCCTGGCGGATTTTCACCGCCGTGCCGCTCGCTCCTCTCCCAGAATGTTTACACTGCCCTCGCGGAGCCTCAGCCTCCTCCACTCTCCCGGTCACCAAACAACACATAAAGCAACGACCCCAACAAACCAGCAGCCAGCCAGCCAATCCGCCACTGAGCTACCCAGCCATCCAGCCAGCCAATAAACGACTGAACTACATAGCCAGCCAGCCAGCCAATCAACTACTGAACTAACGAGCCAGGCATCCAGCCAATTCACCACTGAACTAACCAGCCAGCCACTAAGATAACCAGCCACCCAACTAACTAGCCAATCAATCGTTCTGCCAAACATCCAACCAACCACATAACCAAGGAACTAACCAGCCAACCAACCGCCTAACTATCAAGCTATCCAATCAGCCAGCCAGCCATTCAATCGATCAGTTTTATCATCCAATCAAACACCCTACCGACCAGTCATCCAGCCAATCAATCAATGGTGCTAATTACCCAAGCAGGCAGCCAGCCAGTCAGCCATCCAACAACAAACTCTACCCAACGCAGTAAGCCACCAAACTCTCCAATTGATTCACTCATTAGCAAGAAGCCAATCATCGCAAACGGAGCTTCATTCCTCCTACTCCTCCTCTCCGAGTCGAGCAGCACGGAGCTCGTTCACCCTCGCTCGCCTCATCTAGCAACGTCCTCGGGGCCAATAAGCCACCGCGCGAACGACCCGATCAAATACACCGCAGGCAACGGCACACGTTACGACGAAACGCTCCTTTCCGTTAATCTTACATTTCGGTCGGTCAGTTTTTTTATGCAAGCTGGAAGGAATCGTTTAACTATGTGGTCTCTTTTTAACAGTTGTCCAGTGCGGATGGGGTAAGCTGGTTACAATATCTCAGGGCAACGGGGGAAATTTAGTCAAGACAACCTAGGCAGCAAGGCTTTGGACTGTGGGAGCAAACCGGAGTACCCGGCGAAAACCCACGCCGACGTGGGGAGAACGTGCAAACTACACACGGAAAATTACCCGAGCTGGGAATCGAACCTAGGGACTTCTTGCTATGAGGCGGCAACGCCACTCACTGACTCACTGCGCCGCCCCGGTACGTACGGATGGCGCAGGGTGCAGTAAGTTTGGCAGAATCCCGGCGTTTGGGGCCAAATATGAAGGTATGCGTGGGGGCCACTTACAGCAAATCATGCAACACATGTTTTGGCAGCTTCGATGTGACACGTGTTTTGAAATACCATGCCCTACATTGCGCAGGAAAAAAGGGCCTTTTGTCTGTTATTGTTAGGATGACATTACATTTGGCATCACTTTTAAACATTTACACGAAACTTCTCATTATGCCCCGCACCGTCGGGCAATTTATAAACTACGCGAATGTTATGTTTGTCTTATGAACGCATAATTAAGCCGCATAAATACGGGACACACCAATTACAAGGGAGAGCGGAATGAGCGTGGAGCCAGCGCTTGGCAGTGGGACACACGGGCCGATGTGAAACGCGCCTCGTATTGTGAGAGTAATTGCCCATCAATTACCACCTTCATTCACTCCTCTCGCATTGTTAATTCCCCACGCAGTACGACACAATACGATTTGCGTTCGCGCCGCTGCCCTGCGTCGCTCGCTCTCGCCACAGCTTGCAGAAAAGCATCACACCAGACGGGGCTGGAGAGCGTTCCTAATCACGGCTATTTTGCCTGATCTTCCCAGATGGCTAGACGTACTGGAGGCAGTGGACGTACCCACACTTTACCCCACCGCACGTTAGCTGCCGATCGATCAAACCGGTGACCTCTGTATCGCAACGGCCAGGATATTGCTAACCACTAAACCAAGGCAGCATCACAGCATCTCAATACGTGCAGCAAACGCATTCCTGTCGGTGTGTTCCACCTGGATTTAAAACCATCAGGAGCACCACCCACTCGGACACACCCGACACGGCTATCCAGAAAGAGCAGCTCTTAAGCGCAATTCTCTCAGTGAATTTAATAACGATACTCGGCCAACGAGTAAGAGTGACGTGCCATGACCGTCCCTCTGGTAGGGGTACTCACAGTGTGGAGAGCTGGGTGATGTTGCTGAAGGTGAAGTTGGCGATGGTGCTGATGTGGTTGTTGCTCAGGTCACTAGAAAAACAACCGAGGAATCGGGTGGGGAGAGAGCAGCGCCCGTGGTACAGTGAGCTTAAACATATGCACGCCTCCTCGCTTGATTAACGGTACTTTAGCTGATAAAGAAAAACGCGGATTTTTTTTATTGCAATTACGACTTAATAGATGACATTTGGTAATAATGTAAAATAATAAACGTTCGTAATGAAATGTGTGAGGTTGTCAAATTCATTTTTTTTTATAATGTAAAAAATTACTTTTTACTTAAAGCAATTGATCAATTTGCAATTGTATCACAAGATTACATTTTGAGAAATTTAACACAGCGTTCAGGGTTTCTACATTTGACAATTAACACCATGCACCAAGATAATTCCAAAGCTACATCACTTTTTGAAACAATCGTAAATTAATTTAACAGCGACTACAGCTAATGTGGGTCTGATTGCACTATTGTGTCAATTGTGAGATCTGCTGTTATGATGAGAATAATAACACACTTTTACAGACTTGACTGTCATAATTCCCCATGCTCGTCAGTTATGGGTTACAGGGTGAGTGGGACCCAGGACCGGTTCACATACCACGTACCACCGATGTCAGCCGTGGCTGGGAATCAAACGCCAGTTAACCACATTCACAGCACAGTGTGCTAACCACTGCACCACCACTCATGACAAGATCTTCTGGGCAGTGTAAAAATCCCCAATCGTTTGGCATATTTATCAAGAGAAGTGCTTAGCACACTGCACTATAAACCAATTAGGATTAAAAATAGCAGAACATGATTAATGCAGGTTTTCACGGCTCGATTCATGATGGCTGCTCTTCAGAGCTGTTCCTTCGGGAGAACCGCGTCGAGCGATCTCCCTCTCCCCCTCGCGACGTTTCGCCTCCCCCGTTGGAAGCATCATCAGGCGCTATGGTTCACCATCACTTTAATCAATGATGTACACGCCACCGTTGGTACTCACATGAACGAGAGATGCTTGTAGGTGGACAGCTCTGGTGGAACCATGGTTAACTGGTTTCCATCCAGGTAACTGGCAATCGATGGAGGCATCAGGCCAGGAAGGGGGGGGGGCAAGTGGCAGGGGTATATCATAGTTAGAAATTATTAATGGACGTTAAAAGCCGGTTACCGGGTACGTGGCGGGCAATGCATTCAGTGTTTACATCACGGACCCCCGGCAGTATTCCCTCCCGCACTCCCTGCCCGCCCCCTCCGACAGCCCCCCACGACGCCAACCGCCCCCCCCCCTCGCCCCGCCCGGGTAACTAATGATCCGACCAGCGAAGTCCAAATTCTTTGAGCTTCGACGACTCCGTGAACTCCCGGTCTGAGGTAAATCATAACCAGGCACGCGACGGTGCCGTAAGCTCGTGACGAGCGCGCCGGGATTGCGCGCGCGGGAGCCCGTTGTTTACGACGTCGGGAAATTATAAATTGGACGATCTGATCTGGGGCGGCACGGTGACGCGGTGAGTAGCGCTGCCGCCTCACAGCAAGAAGGCCCCCGGGTTCGAGTTCCGGCACGGGTGCCTTTCTGCGTGGAGTTGGCGTGTTCTCTCCCCCGTGTCCGCGTGGGTTTTCGAGGCGGGTGCTCCGGTTTCCTCTCATAGCCCAAAAACATACTGCTGCATAGGTTAAATTGGCACGGGGGACTAAATCGTCCCCCGTGCCCTGTGATGGACTAGCGTCCCATTCTGGGTATCGCCCTGCCTTGCGCCCTGTGTCAGAAAGGCTCTGCCAAACCCCGCGAACCTGTACAAGATTACGCAGGGTACTGCTAATAAACAAACGAATATTTTTTTACGGAGAAGAGGCCAACATCCATCACGCGGCGGGGGCAAAGACGACGGAGCCGGTAAGTCGCGGCGGTTGAAGGCGGTGGCGGCGACGGCGAGAGCCGGGCCAGCCTGGTCGATCCGAGTGAGCGGGTGAAGCGCGCTCGACACCGCGCCCGACTGAGCGATCGCGGAGACGGAGAGCGGCGCTCACAGCTCGGTGACGTCTCGCGGCAGGCCCTTGGGCAGGCCCTTGAGGCCCTTGTTGCTGCAGCGCACCACGGTGTCCAGGCAGGTGCACTCGGCGGGGCAGCGTGGCGGCGGAGTGCACGCGTTCTCGTCGTTGCCTGGCGCGCGGCACGGGGACAACCGGTCGTTACGCTACAGCGGCCGAGCAGGGCACGGCGAGTCGCGCAGAGAGGAACGCGATGCCGGTCGCCCTGCGGATTCTGGCTTTTCTGGCTGCCACATCTATTACGCCTAGCACAGTTCCCCCACGACCTTCAAAAATCGTTTAAAAAGTCACCTCTTCACCGACTCAAAACAAACCGACTGAGCCGGGCTCCGCGCCTCCGAATCAACGGGTGCAACGCGCACGGAGAAAATGCACGTGTTACAAATATATATTATTATTATTATCGCTGACGGAAGGGCCTCTTCCGCTCGAGGGAGCTTGAAAGAGCAACCTCTAGCGGGTGTTTTTGGCCTACTTTTAAAAGAATAGCTCTTCAAAGCAATTATCATACGTCGAGCCCCTTGATAACCTACATCACAATGTTACCTCCACCCAGATCTGTTCATCAACGGGGACCCTAGGAGGAGTGCTAGACTCCAGAACCTGTTCACCAAGGAAGACCCTAGCAGGAGCGCTGGACTCCAGAATGTTGAATACAGGCAGTCCCCGTGTTACGAACTCCCGATTTACGAACGCCCGTACTTACGTACCGACCTCCGTAAAGCCTATTCTAAAAAAAAAAAATCGAGTTACATACAATGGTTCATACTAACAAACGGGCGGACTACTTTGCGCGACGCTCAAAACACTGCGCGTTTTGAGCTGTTACTGTATTATTATATTTAAGATGTTTTTGGTAAAATATATACTATCAACTTAAGACAGTACTTGGTATTGCCTGCGAATTCTACCAAACACTTCGAAGCCGAGCTGAAAGACAACGATGTCCAGAGGGGGACCATCGTGCTTCGAAGAATCGCAAAGAAGAAGAAGAACTTAAGACAAACATTTGACTAATTGAGGCTAGATGTGAACCGCACTTAGCCGATCCGACTTACACACAAATTCGACTTACAGACTTAAAAACGGAACTCGTTCGTAAAACCGGGGACCGGCTGTAATTGCGAAAGATCGGCGAGGCGGTGACGAGCGACGCACCATCGTCGCAGGAGAAATCCTGCGCGGCGACGTCCTGCACCGGGATCTCGCGCAGGAACGACGGCTTCTGGCATCGCGGGTTCCCCGTCACGATCCGCCGCTTGCGCAGCCACTCGCCCAGCCACGCCAGGTGGCAGTTACAGTTGAACGGGTTGGCCAGGAGGTTCCTGCCCGCGCGGGGTAGACGACGCGCGAGACGGGAAAGGTTGGTCGGGGATAAGCGAGAATAATAATAATATATATTTGTAACGCGTGCATATTCTCCGGGCGCGTTGCACCCGTTGATTCGGAGGCGTGGAGCCTAGTTCAGTCGGTTTGTTGTGAGTCGGTGAAGAGGTGACTTTTTAAAAGTCTTTTGAAGGTTGTGGGGGACTGTGTTCGGCGTAATAGATGTGGCAGGCTGTTCCAGGTTCTGGGTGCCGCGACCGAGAATCGGCGTTGTGCGAAGGCTGTGCGTGAGCGCGGTGTGTGGAGTAGGTGCTGTGATGAGCTGCGTAGAGTGCGGCATTGTGTTGGGGCGAGTGGCCGGAGTAGTGATTAATTTAACAAATATTTGACACGGTCAGAAGCCTGATGATGCCGACGACGTTGGAGCCGAAACAACGTGAGAGAGAGAGGAGGAATGCGCGACACGGCTATCGCAAAAGCGCGGCTCTTGAGAGCTGTTTACTGTAATTTCTTTTTTCTACCGAAAATCGTAACAAAAAATAACTTTGTCGAAAAAAAGGTTGAACAAATTGAACAAATAGAAGACAGCCGAAGAAGTGAGCATGATTCCATCGATATCTAATCCGGCGCCATGATACGTACCGAAAATACAAGCTATTTTAAAGCGCCTTCGGATTTTTTTTGTTACTTATTTCACTTCAGCACAACCCACCATTTTGCTGGCATGACAACACTTGTTTTTCGTTTTTTTTTGCGTGTGGAAACACGTGAATTTGGCCAAACAGTTACCGCGCGCGGATGTTTACGTTGGCAACAGAACAACGGGTGAGCGGAGCGTCGAGACGCTGCTGCTCTCAGATGTGAGTCACCGCGGGGAACGTGACCATTAACCCATCGGCCGAGCTTTTGTCGCGCTGATCCTTCCCCCTTCGGCGCACAATGACCGCCGGAGCTCACCGTAGCGCTCACCCTAGCACCGGCTTAGGCTCAACAATAGCGATCTGCAACTGCCACGGCCCTCGGCTCAATGTGCGAGTTATCTGGAGGGCCCGTGGTTGCCGGGCGGGTGGGGGGACGGTTGGGGAGATGTTGCGAAGGGAGGTTGTGTGGGGGCGGCGGTGGGACGGGCGGGTGCGGTGTGGACTGACGTTAAGGTGACAATCGTGGGGAGATATGGGCGAGTGTCCCGGGAGGGTCTTGTCACCGCTGTGATGGGAGGATTAATGACCATTAGCGGAGCGGCTTTCGAATGCGGACCCCGCCCGCTCGAAGCAGATACATTTCAGAGGTCGATGACTCAATCACGTGCGGTTTTTGTTGGCCATCAGCCTGCGGGCTGCCGGTCTCCGCGAATTACGAGCGACGAATCTGCCGCCGCCGCCGCCACCGCCACCGCCGCACGCGCGCGGCTCAGATGTGCGTGCGTGCGGTTGTGCGTGCGTGTGGCCGAGAGGGAGAATCGTTACGGTTACGGTGAACGCTCGCAACGCGCCGAGACCGCGCGACGCGGCAACAGCGAGTCAACGGCGCCGTGCGTGCAGCTTTCAAACCGCGCCGCGTACCGTTTACGCTTTACGCGCCGACTCGTACCTCGCGAGCGATTAAGCGGTTCGTCGACGGAGCGATCGGCCTACCCTGGCTTCACGAGATAAACGCCCGTTCGGTACAGTCGCTTAATCGCTCGGTGCTAAAATAATTGTTAATGAGATACATCGATATTATTATTACGGTTTCCGTTTCGTGCTCGTATAACTAAGGTTCGTGCACTCGCGGCAAGAAACGAATTACTCCGAACAGCTGCCGCGCGTTTGTTTGCGTTGGCAGCCGTCGCGTCGGAGAGCGCGGTGCGGAAACGCGCCGCTTCAAGAGAGAGCCAACCCGCCCTGGGGTTTCTGCTTTAATAAAATATAAAAAATAACAAAAATCATCATCCATAAGGCGCAAAGTGCCAAGTGGCCAGCAACAAACAGGACGAGAAGCTCAAAGATGCCTTCGACGTGGGAGGTGAATCGTCACGAAGGGGAGAGGAGACACGCTCGACACGGCTATCCCGAAAGAGCAGCTCTTAATAAGGGCAATTCTCAGGACGGTCAAAGTTGTAATAGGCAAAGAGTTAAAAAGTTTCTAAAATTGAACAAGGTTATTATAAGAGTGCTGATAAAAGAGATGTCAGAGGAAATTTTCAAGAAGACGAAGGAAGAGTAGTGTTGTGACCTGCCGGGTGGTGAGTGAGTGGGGTGAGTTAGTGAGTGGATGGGTGAGCAAGTGGGTGATTAGTGAGTCGGTGGGTGGTTGAGTGAGTGGGCGAGTTAGTGATCGGACGGACGGGTGAGTGCGTGGCAGAGTGAGCAAATGCGAGCAGGTCTCATTTTTTCAAAGCATCTTAATACAGTGGTCCTTCGCTTTACAATGGCCTCCCAATACGATTAATTAACTTTACGACATAAGCTCTGCAAGAGCATTAGTATCACATTACAATCAAATCTCACTTTACGACACATGTTACGATATGACTGCGCGTGAGCTTGGGTGGCTTGGCAGCCAAGCAGCGATGCAAACGCATGCCGCTTGGGTAGCTTCTCAACCAATAGCAGCGCTGTTTAGTCTTTACATCTCAACTTCCAAGGCCTTGGAACGAATTATTTGTCTCACTTTACGACGGATTCACATTACAGTACATGCTGTGGAACGGATTAATATCGTAAAGCGAGGGACCACTGTAACCCGGAGAACGCGGGGACCGCGGCTAATCGTTGGGACGGATCGGCGGTGCCGGCGGGCGGCGCTCACAGGGTGGAGAGCGAGTGCACGGTGGCGAAGGCGCCCGGCGTGATGCTGCCGATCTGGTTGTCGTAGAGCGAGAGCAGGCGCACCGAGCCGAGCCCCGCGAAGGTGCCGTTGCCGACGCAGGTCAGCTTGTTGCTGCGCAGCATCCTGCGCCACGCGACGGGGGAGAGACGGTGGGAGCGACGCGCTGCTGATCAGAGCGTTCGGTCGGTGTTTTGTTTACGTTCGGCGGCGCGTCGAAGTTGTTAGTCGGTCAATTTTTTTTACGTCTAAGTTGGAAGGAACTGTCGAGTTATGTAGCTTTTTTTAACGGCTGTCCGGCGGGGAGGGGTAAGCAAGTTACAACATTTCAGGGCGCCGGTGGCAAGTTAGTCAGCCGGACAAGTAACCTAGGCAGCGTGTCTTTGGACTGTGGGAGGAAACCGGAGAAAGCGAGGAAAACCCACGCGGACACGGGGAGAACATGCAAACTCCACACAGAAAGGCACCCGAGCCGAGATTCGAACCCTGGCGCTTCTTGCTGTTTGGCGACATCACTACTCACTTTGCTATCGTGCCGCCCTCAGTCTGAACGGAAAATCACGGCACCGCCCAGAGTTGAATAAGTTAATCTTTTAAACCAAGTGAGATAAAATACTGTATACGAGACCCGATCGCGGATTGTATTGCCTCAGAGACGTCCAGGAATCGCGTGGGTGTGGGTAGCCGCCGAGACAAAAACAAGTTAACCCAGCCGCCATAAAAGAAAAGAAAATACCGCTGAAAAGAAAAGAAAAAATCTCCAAAACAAATATCATCCATTATGCATCCGCCGAGCGCAAAAACCCGTTCAAAAGGTCACGGCAATAAACAGGCCAGCGGCGGCGTACAGTGTTTTGAGGCCCTCCAGGCCCCGAAACATGGCACCATGCACGCTCTCCAGCTGGTTGCCCGTGAGCAGGAGCTCTCCCACCGAGCCGGCGCCTTCAAACGCCCCCTCCTCCACGTCGGCGATCTTGTTGTTGCTAAGGTTTCTGCTCGCGCGCGGGGGAAAGGGCACACGGGCAGCCGCGAAGGGTGTCAGATTGTTGATAAGCATTCCGCATTGCAGAACACATGCCAGTGACGGCGAAAGACTCCGAGGTGGATTGAGATCAAAGGTCAAATCTGCTGGCTGAATAAAAAAATACAAATATCTCGACTTGAACGTGTGTCACGGTTTGTTTATTTAGCCTATCAGTGGTGTGGTTGCTACGATGGAAACGATACGTGTTTATGAAGACGTTGTGCTTTTTCCCATTCGATCCTCGACAACAAACCGTACATTTTCCTCAACTGCGTGAGCTTCTTGAAAATGCCCGTCGCTTCCAGCGCCGTAATTTCATTGTTGTTCAGTCGCCTGCAGGTGAAGAGAAGCATATAAACAAAATTGCAATCCTGTGCCATACAACAACGACGACATACTTTTAAGAAACACACAATAAAGCCTCGGTGTACTGCGGGCAAGCTCATGGCCCTGTGGTGTACCGTGGGCCCGCTCATAGCTCGGTAGTGTACCGCTGGCCGACTCACAGCAATGTGCTTTGAGCTGACTCAGCGTACTGCCGACTGTCTCACAACGTACTGCGGACTGACTCACAGCCGACTAACAGCTCGGTGGTGTACCGTGGTGGGTGTACCGCGGGCCCACTCATAGCTTGGCGGAGTACTGTGGGCCTGTGTACTACTGAGAGCTGACTCACAGCTCAGTGGCGTACCGTGGACTGATTTACAGCTTGGTGGTGTACTGCTGATCGACTCTTAGCTCAGTGGTGTTCTGTGAGCCAGTGTACCGCGGGCCGACTCACAGCTCGGTGGTGTACTGCGGAAGGTGCTCGGGGATTCGGGACAGGCGCTGGCTGGAGCAGTCCACGATGGTGCCCTCGCAGCGGCAGCGCTCGGGGCACAGCGAGTCCACGAAGCACTCCCCGCCCAGCTTCGAGCGGTGGTCTTCGGATCCTGCTCATCGGCACGGCGGAGCCACGGCCAGCGCAGCCGCCAGGCGGGAAAGGCGGCGCGGGCAGGACCGAGAGGGGATAGACGCGGGGCACTTTGAGACGCGACGACGTTTAAACATGGATTTGATAAACGTTAAATGTTTTTCTCGTGAATGCAGACAGGGTGTAAAGTTGCGTCGGTTAATAATAATAATAATACGATTTATAACGCGCACAAATTCCACAGCCGGGCCAGAGCAAGACACAGATACTAATAGATTGGCCTCACAATACGTTGATCACATTTTGAATTTCGAACAACGTTAGGAATTAGTTTGAGGCACCCCGGCAGCCGTTAGAGGCACTGCAACGCACCACACTGTTAGACACACTGATCGACTCTTGAATCAAATCGCGATCCTGAATTGTGCTGATTCAGGATCATTAAGATTCCAGAAGCACGGTTGTTACGTTATTGTTTTGCAGAATAGTTCACTTTTACACCTTACACAGTGCGCCATAAATATCATTCGCATACAAAGTTCACAAATAACTTCTCAGCAGAAAATAGGACCTTTTCCTCAGAAGTGGTTAGGAAAAAACACCATTAGTAGGATTAAAAATTCAACACATTCATCAATAACACTGTGCGGCCTTTCAAGGATAAATATAATCATATGTGACGTTTCGGGTAATGGCCCTTCTTCATAGCGCAACCATCGGTGGTTTATAGTCACAATTGACCAATGTGTTGCATTTTTCAATTATATTTTCAATTTTTTTTTCCGTTTTTAGTAAAGCGCCCTTGCGGTGTAGCGTTGACAGTATGGCTCTACGTAAATGATCCAAATAATCATTATGATCATCATCGTCGCATTATTATCATTGCATACCCTCGCGCGCCACTGCCATTGCAGCAGCAGCAGCAGCGGCGGCAGCTTCACCACCAACCGATTTCCTTAACGCCACTACTAAACCAGTTTGTCCGACGCGAGGAGGTCGGAGGTCGGTGGGGAATGTCCCGGTACTACGACCGGCCGGGCAAGGTCCGCCAGTGTCCCCCGTGTGTCACCCGTGTGGCCGAGGGGGCGGCGCCTTCCCTGGTGCTTGAAGGAACCATGTTTTGTTTTGTCTCGAGCGCGGCAAGCACATGGTTAGATCAAGCACAAGGGAAAGCGACGCGGCAGGAGCAGCAGGGCGACGGCGCCCTTGTCGCCTGGCAGGGCCGGTCGTGAGCCGGGAGAGCGCCGGTGGGCATCGGCACCACGGCCCGCGGAGCAAGGGCGGCACGTCACGGCCGGTTAAAGAGAGAGGTCGAGAGAGAGATAGATAGAAAGCAAGAGAGAGGGATGGAGAGAGATATAGAGAGAGAGAGGATTGCCGTGGCATTGGGGGCCAAATCAGACTCAAAGGGGACGGGAGTTACCGAGACCACGCATGGAAATGTCAGAATTATGCAGATGCGTTACAAGGTAAAGGTGCAGGCCCTACAATGTTCTGCTCGTGCCACTGTTGGTGGAAGGTCACCCAATTAGGTGGCGCTCTCTAAAAGCAACCCCCCCCCCCACCGTCAGTGGGTATTTGGCCTACTCTTCCACGCTGGCCAGATGTCTTGGAAGAGGTGGGAGTGACAACACTTTGTAATCCGAGCGCACGTATCCTGGACCGATTTATTCCGCCGGGTGAAAGCAAGCGCGGCTGGATTGAAGGAAATTCCACCGCTGTTGTATCTGCCGTGTCAAGAGGTCAAACTGGTGACCTGTGTGCACTAAACTATCGCACCGTGGTAGCATCCCAGGTCTATCAAATAGGAGTATCTTTAAAAAATTACACAATTTGTTTCATCCAAATTAGCCACTCCTACAAATATCTAAAAACACAAATAACAGTGAACAGTGTTTGGTACAGAGGCGTAAAGTAAAATAATGAAAAGCAATCAAAGACGAAAACAAACAAATGTCCACGTAGAGGCACGCGAATGAATGATGAGAGAGCTCTGAGAATGTGTGGGAGAACAATTTGTCTATTTTGACAAATTAAATCAATGTTTTTTTACAAACAGAAAACTCAGAACTCTGAAGATGTTTCATCCCTGAATATCATTATTCTCCGGAGAAAATATATTCACACATCATCATCGGCGTCATTTCATATTTACACCTTTAAAAACAAAGCACCGTGAGACGGTGGTTCTGCAAAAATCCACAATTAGCATCAGACTCGCAGTTCAAACGTTGTGACCGTTACGCAACGTACTTATCAACCAGAAAAACAAACGTTACGCTGCGCGTGCTTGCAATAACACATGCAAAAGCCTTTCCTTCCAAGCGTTCTTACACTGAAATTGTACTGCTCAAGCGGCAAATACAGGCGAGCCGTCCGGTCAAGTAAAATTAAAACGAACGTCAGGCCACAGAGGGCCCTAACCATAAACCCACGACGCAGGAAATAATACGCAAGTTTTATTCAGTGCTGACCTTGGGAGATTTCCAACGCTAAAACCACCCCCGCAACAAGATCATTCTGGCAACGTTTTGCAGATAACCTGCGGCGCTCATAGTGTCATAATAATAACAATGTTTGGCTTTTATACATAGCCTCAGCGTTCGTGCAAATTACATCTCAGAATCGCTGAGGGATTACAGACAAAGCTTGAAGGCAGCAGCCAGGCAGTGAGCCGTTGCTGCCAGCCAATTATTGAGAGATTGTACGTGCATTATTCAATGCGATATTGTGCGATTCTCTGCGGTATTTACTGGGCATTTCACTTTGGATTGCCACCATCTTAGCTATAACAATTCAAGACAAATGGGAAGAAGTTTCCACTATGTTGGTAAAAGGAAGGACGACATCTGAATGAGCCGTCGTGATGGGTGTATTCTTACGCGAATAACACACGCCCACAGAAAGGAACTTTTAACGTCCCAATAAGAAGTAAATATATTTCCCCGGGACCGCTGCTTTAAAGAGAGGCCGATCCTGGGAAAACAAGGACAGGTGGCTAACCCTAATTTGACATTTTATCTGAGGAGGTGGTTTAGCGTTGGGAAGCAATTCACCGGCAGAAAAAGAAGGCGAAGAAACGCTTTGTTAATTCAAAACAGCGGCAGCCAAGACGAAAAAAGAGAGTGAGAGAAATTAGTAACGGATAGAATGGGTGTGGCGAATCGGTCAGGGAATGCCAAGAGACGAGAGAAGCACCCACCTGGTAGAGAGTACTGCTCCTTGGCTGGTTGTAGGGGTGGCAGGATGGAGAGAAAAGGAGACAACAAGACAAGCTGATTGCTGTGACCGTGACGGAGAGCGTAATTTAAAAAGCACCGCTACCGAGCCCCAAAGCACCAAGCTGAGTTAATCTCCCGAATGGAGTTTGAAAGAGAGGGGGGAAGAAAAAGACCGTTTAGATAAATACCGCCATCATCGAACACATGCGCACACGCACACACAAGTGGCTTACATTTAATACCCATTTGCTTCGAATTAAAATTAATTCGTCGCAAAAAAAAATATCCGGACTCGTATAACTTCCAGTTCCGAAAAAACATTGCGCGTGCGTGCGTTTATGTATGTGAACGCACGCATATATAAACGAGTTCGAATCCCGCTCAGGGCGAATAGCAGTGAGGATTTTCTGAACCGGTCCTGGGCCTCCCCTAGGTCGACTCAGCCTCAAAGGAGCAGCTAGTGTGCTGTGTTAAACATCGCCACTATGGAGAGAAAGTTGGCCGAGCGTGGATCTGTCGACCCTGCGTTCCGTTCAGGCTACACGGGGGGGATCTTTGCCTGTGCACCCTGAAGGCGTGTGCCGAGTTGTCGGGCAACTCACCCGAGCAGCGGAACTTCTTGCTCTTGATCTGGCCGATGCGCTTGTTGGCGAGGCGGCGCGGGCTGGCGCAGCGGGCGCCGCTCGTCTCGATGGGGTTGGCGTGCAGGTAGTCGGCCAGCCACTTGAGGTGGCAGTCGCAGATGAACGGGTTCTGGGCCAGGTGCCTGCGGGAGCGCAGCGTCGCGCACGCACGCCGGTAGTTGGAGCGCCGCGACGGTCCGTCACCGTCGCGTGTAAAATAATCGGGCGGCGCCGCCGCATCGCAGCAAGAAGGACCCGGGTGTGATTCCCGGCTCGGGTACGGTTCAACAACACGAACAATCGAAATGTGACAGAGAGCACGAGTGAAAAACGTCTAACGGGCTGCGGTTACGCTTTGTACCTCGACGCGCGCGCGCGACGGGGACGTTAGCGGCGGCGGAGAGACGCAAACGCACTTGCTCGCGCGACCCGCTATTCTCGCCGAGACAACGAGAACAAAGCCATTCGATACATCCTGAATACGCCGCGATTCATTTCGCGGCTATATTAAACAAAACAAGACAAAAAAAAACCCCGCCGCCCGCTTTGAGTGAACGGCACGGGATTGACCCCGCAGACTGTGTTGGTTTATGGAAATGTGCGCCTAATGACTTTGAAATTTTAATGCATAATCACAGTCTAATCCCGGGCCTCGCTGGCAACGGTGAATGAAAATTAATGTGCGCCGCGCCTGGGTAATATACACAGGTCTGCCCTTTGGCCACGCGCCTTTAATCTTCCGCATTAAAAAGAAGAATGGCCGGAAGATTAGGGTGCATCTGCACACTGTGGCGAGGCCATTAACGCAGTTCCGCTTGACGGCGCCCCTGCCTGGCCGGCCAAATCGGTTTTTTTTTTTCTGGCAACGCAAGAAAATGTGAAATAAAAAATATATATATCAGGAGCTATCGTTTTTTTTTTTTATATTAAACGACGGGAAACATTCGCCGAGGGTTATGATGTGTTGTGCGTTTGAGAAGTCGTGTGTTTGAGAATTGCTCGCGAGAGCTTCTCTTTCGGGATAGCCGTTGCGAGCGTTTATCGCAAAAGACCATCTCTTAAGAGCAATTCTCGTGCGTCGAGCCGTGAAAACTTGATCGAGATGGAGGGGGGAAACCTACATCAACACTGAGCTGTATTTCCTGAGAATCGCTGCTCCTGAAATGGGCAATAACCTCCGTGTGCAGAGGCCTGAGCAAAATGCGCAACGATGATGTTTCCAGCGAGCGAGGGACGCGCGCCAGGAGCGCGCCGGTTAAATGCGCCGATCGCGGGGGGCGGGAAGAGGCGCGGCGAGCTGCCGGCAGGTCCCTACAGCGTCTGGATGGAGCGCAGGGGGCTGAAGGTGCCCTTAGCCATCGTCTGGATCTTGTTGTCGTAGAGCGAGAGCAGGTTGAGGTTCTGCAGGTCCTGGAACGCGTCGGCTCGGATGCAGTTTATTTTGTTGGCGTTGAGCAGCCTGGGGAGACGGGTTGGGGGGGGGGGAGCAAAGCGGCGGGGGAGTGGGCGATGATTGAGGAAACAGTCAGTGGAGTTTATCGTGCGATTACGGCCGAATGACAATAGATAACAACAACGGCGTGCGCTAATTGTGCAATTAGCGCGTAAATACCTCCGATCGTCGCGAGAGGTAATGCCATTAGACGGAGTGATTAATTTTAGATTACGGGCGACCACTGGAGAAACACGAATGAGTGTGGCACACGCTGAACAAAAACATAACGGGACTACAAAGCTATACCTACTAATACTACACCCGCTGTCATTTAATGAACGACAAGGCATCAGAGTGGCGATTCGCTTATCGATTCTGCTCTACGTCCTGTGCAGTGTCTGCCTCGTTCGTTCCGTCTGGGTTGTACCGTCACATTTGTATCGGCTTTGAATAAGACGTAAACAATCGATGAGGCTTCCAAAGTGGCAGGCGAAACGCCGCGAGGGAGAGAGGTAGATCGCTCGACACGGCTATCCCGAAAGAACAGCTCTGAAGAGCAACCATCAACAATCGATTTTACAAAAATGAATCGATACGTTGTGCGCGTAATGATAAAATGTAAATCCAAAACACAACTGGGTGCTTGGTCACTGATAAACAGATTATTTGGTGATGCTGCTGCTGCTGCGGTGGGAGCAGTGGTGCACAAGCACAGTTAACAGAAGAAAAAATCCTGAACACATTCGTCACTGGTGTTGGCCGTGAGCGGGAATCGAACTCAGGTCGCCAGGTTTGTAGCCCAGCACGCTAACCGCCGGCCTACCGCTCCCCCATAGCACGTACATCGCCGCTCAACAACATTGCGCAGTATCCGCAAGGTTTTCCAAATACATCAAACGACACGATCGTACGTTATCATGAAAATGGTAAAACGCACAAAGGTCTCTCAGCCTGACTATTGCGAAGTGTTGTGAGCCAGGCAGCCCTCGTTAAGGTGAGCAGGTCACAGGTGTGTGTGTGTGTGTGGAGCCAGCCCCACACCTGGCCATCATTTCCTTAATGATCGCGCCGATCACGGCAGCATCTGGCTCTCGGTTTTGAGATGAGTCAGATGAAAGGGAGAAATCCTCCGTACAGGTTTTAACGGGCAGCTGGGGTAAGTGCTGTTAGCAAGCGCCTATTAAAACGGGCCCGGCGCGGGAGGCGCTGGCGTGGTCAACACCACGCCCAGGCTGCCTTTGTCTCCCCAGGGCCGACAATTACACACTGCACCAAGTGCTCATTGTTAGGCTCGGGGGAGGGAGTTCAGTTGAGCGAAGGGGGAGCTCAGGACAGGTTCATATGTTACTCCTCACCAATGCTAGCTGTGATTAGAGGTGGAACCCTGGTCGCCGGCTCTTTAACACAGTGCGCTAATCACTACGCCATCACTCCCCACAACACAAAGATCCCCGTTATAGCCTCAACAGACTGTCGGGTTACGTGCTGTTAGCGAGCACCTATGAAGATCAGCATGGCATTCGAGACAGCGGGTGACCGGCACCACACCCGGGCCACCTTTTAATCCCTAGTCGCAATGTTTACGTGCACACAAGACAAAGATCCCCCGTATAGCCTTGACAGACCGGAGGGTCAAGTGCCGCGAACGAAGATTCGAACTCGGGTCGTAGCCAGGTTTGTAGCCCAGCGCGCTAACCACTGAGCCGGCGCTCGCCCCACACGCACACGCGCGCGCGCACAGAGCGACACAGACGCACGTTTGCATTCATTTTGCTTTGCTGACGAAACGCCGCTGCGTCACCGGTGACCGCTCGCCGGACGGAGGCCCTCGCGCGGCCTCGTGGCGACCGGGCGGTGTGCGGCGCGCGGGCGGTGCGCCGTCACCGCTAATTGGGCGCGCATTAGGCTCGCCGGCGAGCCGGCGGGCCGCGGGAGGAATCACCGAGCAAGAGCCTTCCCCGGACAAGCAGCTCCACGCACGTCAAACGCACCGCGCGCTTCCAGGCTGGCGGCTGTGTTACTTTACTGTCGCCACCAATAAGTCGAAATTGCAATCTGGTTTCCAGGAATTCCGACTCCCACCGCGCAATCCATTTGCACCCCCCCTTCCCCGCCGCCGCCTGCTTGCCCTCCCGCCAGCCCGCGAGCTCACGACCCGCCGCCGCCCCCCACCACCACTACCACCGACACCAACCCTCCCCAGCAAAAAAAACACAGCAAGTCTGGAGCAGAGGCTGTCAGGCATGGCCTACGTGGGCTGTGAATGTCGCGGGCGTACCCGCCGCCGTGTTTACAGACACGCGGCGCATTTTCGCCGGATTTGAGTCGGTGCATTCGTCCGCGTGGAATACTTCAGGCCGCGGCACCGCGTTGAACGGAAGCCGTGTCTATGAAGGGCTGCGGGTTTAAGACGTGTGCCGTTTTTTTCAAACGAGCCGCGAGCCAGGAGGTGAAAGCCAAGCCTGTTATGAACATATTCGACGGTCACAACCCCTGTTTTTGTTTGTGAGGCATCGCCACGAGTTGAAAAATGCCAAGCTGACGCAGTTTCTGATGAGGGCTTTTCACGTTGCACAGAGGACGCGTGCTTTTAAAACTTAGAAACCACTTCTATAAACCGGCGGATCACATTTCTTTTCCTCGAGAGCCATCAGAGACCCAATTGAGATGGAATGAAATACCGTTTCTCGCTTGTGACGTTCTTACAAAGTGGTGCGATCCCAGAACTTACAGCAGCTGGAGCGAATACAGGCCATCAAAGAGTCCTTTGGGCAGCTCCGTGATTTTATTTCCGTACAGGACCCTGCGCGCACACACGGAGACATTGAACGTTGAGGCGACGCAAAACGGATCGCGGGACAAATTGGTGCCGTGCGAGCGTTGTTATTTTTTCTGAATGCTTTGGTGTGCGCGCCTGCCCACGGTGGGAATCTGATCGCGGGCGCGGAAGCGTCTCACTCACAGCGAGTTGAGCGTCCGCAGGCCCTGGAACGCGTCCGGAGCAATCTCGGAAATCTGATTGTTGCTGAGATCACTGCGTGAAGAAAGGAGCGAAGCATTAGCGCTTCCGTGTTACGCACGGCCTCGAGCCCACAGCGATGGCGACGCGAGCCGTCGGAGAACGCAACACTCATTACGCGCGTACAGCACACGCGCGCAGCACGCCCACACGCCACGTGCATTATATTACGTTTCGAGAACATCGCCCCGCTCTGTTGTGTAATGACCCACTTGACTGAAATCGTACACAAATTAATCTCGCGCGGGGAATATATATTTTTATATATATATATATAATTGCAATTTCATTTTTGACAATTTGGATTTGTACGGCACGTTAATGTCGCTGCGTCTCGCGACCCTGTGGGCCAAT
>JAZEWU010000007.1:1200348-1213884 GCA_036362915.1 Geotria australis | reverse complement strand
GTGGTGTCCGGAGCAGTTGCACCGCCTGCACACTCGACAGCTACACCACCGGACACCGTGCGTCTGTTCAGCACACGTTTGCACTCTTTATTGTGTCTTTAAACTCGTCGCTCAATGCACGAGATCAGCGTGACGACGCCTCCTGCAACGTGGGAGGTGGAACGTCGCGACGGAGAGAGGAGCTACATGTATTGATGTAGGTTTTCACGGCACGATTCATGATGGTTGCTCTTCAGAGCTGTTCTTTTGGGATGGCCGTGTCGAGCGATCTCCATCTCTCCCTCGCGACGTCTCGCCTCCCACGTTGGAGGAGGCATCGTCAGGCGTTATGGTTGTATGTGGAAACTGACCGGAGGTATAGTCAACACGGCTATCCCGAAAGAGCAGCCCTTGAGAGTAATTCTCTTTTTAAACTCCATTGACGATAACACGACGCTCCAGCGCTAAAAATGGACAATGAAGTAAAATAAAATTGATGGATTAATGAGGTGGGCAAGAGCGGACCGGAGTTCACTCGGATAACACGATTTGATAACGGAAAGCAATTCACCGATGTGCCCCAGAAAGAAAGTTTCTAATCAGTGAGCATTAGCCGCCGTGTGAAAAATGGATCGGAAACAAGGGCACAGACGAATAAAATTGAGCGTAAGCCGAACGGTGCACAAAGAATCACACGGAGGTGCGTGCTTAGAATTAAACCGAGAGACAGGAAGAGGAAGACGGGGGGACAGAGAGCTCTCGAAAGTTAAAAACCTCACGTCGAATGATAAGACGAGCAAGCGGGTTTTGGGCAGGACACAGCGCGAGAAAGGGCGACCAGCGGTTGAGACTATAACGATGGAGTGAAAGCCAAAGGAGAGATCGGCTCGTTCCCGTGAGCTAGACGGATCGCTGCATCACATGACCAGTAGGGATGGTAATGGCGTGGGCAGGTCTTCATCCAGCAGTGGATAGCTCATGGCTGACAGTGATGATGATAATAATAAACACTATTTTTTTAATTTATTATCATGCTAGCAAATAATAGCTTTACAAAAAGTACATTTAAAACTTTTGTGCATTCGGCTCTGAATACTGTTGGTACAGCACTGCAGCCTGTTAGACTGAGGTCACAGATGTATTTAGCGTCCATTAATTCGACATGCAACGTTCATCTGAGCTATCGGACGACTTTTAGTTGTGTTAAAACTCAACGCAAAATTCCATACGTACTCGCTGTCATCACGCAGGACGGTTGGGTTCAAACTCGTCGCTCGCATGCACACACGCACGCACACGCACGCATGAGAATTCGAAAGGTGACACGATGAGTCACCTTTAAGATTCTCATGCAAACATGCAAGTGACAAGAGAGCGTTCTTTCATTCGACGAGACAAGCGCGGCCGCCAACGTCACTACAGCGACTTGTAGCAAAACCCTTACAAATGTCCTGCTCTAAGGGAAATCCAACGACCTTGGCTTCGCCGCGTGACTTTGCGAGTTGCTACGGTGCCGAGAGGCCCTCCCGCGCTTTCCGCCGAATCTCGAGGAAGCCCGAGAATTCGAACGAGCGAAACGATCCGATCTCCGCCGAGGTGGGGGGGTGGGGGTGCCGTCGTTCGCACCTGAGCAGACAAACTCCTTGCGCTGAACCTCGGCCACGTTGAGGCCCCGCAGGTTGGTGGGGCTGGCGCACTGGGTGAAGAGGCCGATCCGCGGGCGTTGCCGGAGCCAGTCCGAAAGCCAGGCCAGGTGGCAGTCGCACTGCAGGCTGTTCGAGTGCAGGCGGCTACGCGGGGGCGCAAAGCCGGGCGGGCGCGGGCGTCGGTGGGGCGGGGGCGCGTGTTCGGGAGAAAGAGGCGCAGGCATTGGCAACAAAACTGTTAGAAAGAACGCCGTGAAAATTCATAATAATAATTTTGCATTTTGAACGCGCACATTAATTAAATGGAGAAGATATTCATTCGACGAGAGAAGGACTCTGAGGCGTGATGAATGCGCAGAGAGGCGGAGGAGGCAGCCAGGCGGTTTGCCGGCGCCATATTGCCACACGCTGCTTCCGATATATTATGTTGGAAGCAGTGTGTGGCGATATGGAGCCGGCAAATGACGTAACGTGCAACGGTGAGTCACAAATCGAAGGTGATTTCCTGTGACGGTGAGCGGCAGAGGCGGCGCGTTATTTCCCCGATTACAACCGTGGTGTCGAAACGGCGATGAATAGAAATGTAAAACTCGCGCAGGAGACTGCGCGATCGGTCGAGACGAGGAGCAGATTCGGAGGACCGTAGAAATTCCACATCTCACGACCGATGATGAAACGTTCGTTAGTGGCGGCGTCGTTATCGCTGTTGTCGTTGTTGCGTTAGCGCGCGCGCGGCGCTCGCGACGTTTGGCCGCGCACCCGATTCTCCCCGCGCCTCTCCGTGGCCCTCGTCGCGAGAATCGTTTGCGGTAATTAACGGGCTTTGTGATAGCCAATCGCCCAGTCAGAGCGTGACATCCGTGAAGTGAAATTAAAACAAAAAAACAAGTGAGGCAAATTAAGGACGTAAGAGGCAACCCGGATTTGGCACCCGGTTTCCCCCCCTCCCACCACAACCCCTGTTTTGCGCGGGGAGCATATGCTGCGTGAGCGCGCCCCTCGTTCCCTGGCAGGGGCGCGCGTGACAGTCGGTAACGAACGCGCGAGTCGGCGAACATATCGCCGTGTGTAATTGTTAATTACGAGGAGACCGCACGCATCAGACAGATTGCTGCCAAGTGGGAGGGAGCACACGGGCCGGTTTGTTATTTTTTTTCTGTTAACGGTGGGCGTGGAGTTTAGGCATCGTGGTGGCCGCGGTCAGGGCAAGTGGGGAGTCAAAGGGACAGGGGGGGCTGGAGGGCTGGGGGGCTGGGGGGCTGGGTGGGCGGGAGAGAGGGGAAGGGAGCACTAGTGGGCGTGTATTTCCCCCCGGCCGCCAGCGCTCTGCAAAATGTTAAAACGTATTAAATTAGCACGTCAAGCATGGGCGGGGAGGTGGAGGCTTTTAAGGAAATTAGAAAGCCGGCCTATCTAATTTGTCAGTGAAACATTCATCATAGGAAAGTCAAGCATCCCACAACATATCATCATGTCAATTCATAAGCACCCCCACCAGCCCCCACCAACCCCGCCGTAGAGCCACTTAGCATGCGGCGAATAGCGTTGTCGCGAGGCATCGCTCGTGCGCGTGCGACGGGGCTCGCCGGCGCGGCCTCCTTCTTCTTTATTGCACCTATCATTTAGCCGCCAGCGCCGGCGGACGCGACAGCGGGACGTCTCTTTTGTGAATGCACGCATCGCGGCGACGGATCGCGTCTTAAAGGGGCGGCGGTGTGCGTCGCGCTAACTCACAATGTCCTCAGCTTGGGCATGTGGTTGAAGCTCGCCACCGACAACGACGTGACGTTATTGTTATTAAGCGTGCTGAAACGAGAGGAAAAAAACGGACGCGCGGGTCATGACTGCTCGTATTTCATAAAAATGTTTATGCTTTTAAGGTATAAGCGATGAAAACCGTTTTCTCTTAACGCGCGCACGCGCGCGTAATGCCAAGTTGCTGCCGCGGAAGGTTTGACGCACATTCGTCGTAAGAAACACACGCGGCGAGAATGGATTCCAGCTTCTGGTAGTTTTACAGTTGCCGTTTCGCGATCCGACGCGACCGACCCGTTTATCTCGACGCCGTTCTAAACCGTGCGCGATAAAAACGAGCTACGTTATGGACGAGCACATCTCCCCCCCCCTGTTTTAAATCCACCAACAAACATTGGCGGCGAGAAGAGCGATGCATTAAATTAAGGTATCGCTGTATTCATCTCCCGGGAGGCACTGTCGTCTGAAAAGGTTATCCCCTCGCCGGGAAATTGATTGGGCCGCGCATTAATATAAGTGTGGCTTAACCCCCAACAGCAGTGTGTCAAAGCTATTACAGAGGGCATCTGATCCTTTGCCACTCTGAGACTCGGTACCCGGAATCAGGTGTGGATTCTCTCCGCATTATTCCGATCGTTCGTCACGTCGGCAGAATGCTCGCCGCGACAGAAACGTACGCGACTGTGCTTTTCGCACGGGCGTGCACGCACGCCGTCGCCGAATGCAAAAATTGCGCTCATTTGCGCTCCGAAAATAACCGTTGGAATCGCGCGGCGCGTTTTCGTGCCATTTAAAAATACAAGATGGCAAGTAGGGTAGGCGGCCCACTGTTTACGCGCTCTGTAATTGGAATGGCATTTTCTTTGTCCATAACAAGCAACAGGCATTAATTTCGAACACAAAAGCGCATGTGGGGAAAAAAAAAACCTCCCTTAATATCATAATGAGCACATTCAGTCGGGCGAACAAGCAATTCAGAGCCTCCTCGGCCAAAAAAAACCCGTCCAGTGTTGTTTGTTAGATATCGTCTAACAAACAACACTGGACGCGCCCGGGAGATTGATAAAAAATAAAGCGGCAACTCACAAGACCTCCAGGTCACGCAGCGCACGGAAGGCCCCATCCTCGATGCACGAGATGCGATTGTTGTCAAGTTGCCTGGAAAAACAGCGACAGAGGAGAGGAGGGGTGGTGGACAGACGGACAAGCGCACGCGGCTCACGGCGGAGAATCGGCCGGATGGTGCTCCGCGGGGCCGAAGGCTTCGAGCGAGATTCGCCGGCCGAATCTGTCGGCCGGGTCGCTTCCAGGCACCGCCGCCGCCGTTGCCACCGCCACCGTCACCGCCGCCGATATCGCCAGCGCGACAATCCCGACCGGCGCCCCCGCGCTGCTTTCTCTCCCTCTCTCTCTCGCGTCGCGAGCGCGGAGAGTGGGGGCGAGGCGACGCGAGGGCGCTCCTTTTCTAACGGGAGGCACGGCGACGCGAGGCGCCGTCGCCGGCGCAGGCAGCATTAAAAAAATGAATCGCGCTAACGCAGTAAATATTCATGCTGGCACCGCCGCTGCCTCCGCGCTCAACCCCCCGCGTTCGTTCTCAAGCGCCAGCAGCCGAGACCACGGGCCCCTTCCGCTCCCTCCCCTCATCCTTCTCCTTCTTTCTCCTTTTTTGGCTCGTGACTTAGTAATTTCATTAAGTAAAGTCGCTTATCCATTACGGGGCTTTTTTGCTGTCATGTCCAAGGCAACAATTTCATTAAGAGAATGGGCCATAAATCAGCGGTTTCTGCTCCCAGCCTTTACTCTCTTTCTCCCCCCCCCCCCTTTCCAGAGGCCAACCCGCCACTTATTATATTTTGCCCAAGGTAGGCCGAATTGAATTTTAATCGTGGATAAGTTTGGAGGAGTGTTGCGCAAGTCGCCGTGCCATGCGGATGACGTTTCGTAAGACTGTCTATCAATGGGTTCCTTTCGGCAGCGATTGCAGATAGTATTTCAAATGCGATTTGAATACAAAGGTTCGTCATGTCATTATCATAAACCGCTTCATCCTGTACAGGGTCGCGGTTACAAAGATTCGTCACTTAGCAAATGCACAGGCTTCCAATTCGCTAAGGAAACCCAAAGACGTTTGTGGAAACAAATTGCCCGGGTCTTGACACGAGCAGGATACAGAGTTACGCGGTATAAACTCACAAAAATGAGTGTGCCGCATTTATTCGTCGTCATGTTTTTATTGCTTTAGCTCGGGGTGAGGAGCAGTGACAATGTTCTTTAAATATCAGAGGTGTCACTTTGCTCTTGAGCGCCCCTCAAAATCTCTGAAGTTACCGTTTACCTGAATGCAGCACAAACACGGCGGCGTCAAATGGAAAATAACGAGCGCCTTCCGCGTGTCGAGCGCTCGGTTTCTTAAAGCGATCATTGGCGGCTGTGCGGCAAGGCGACCCCACGCAGCAAAATCCCACGCGTAAGAAACGGCGTTTTTCAAAAAAACGCATACGCCGTACGTAATGGGGTTCATGCCACCCCTGAAGCCACTATACGCGCCACCATTCAGCAACCGATTCCTCACGTACACATCTATGGCGTAAAAACATCCTGAACCGAATCGTGACCCCTGCATTCTTCCAGCCATTCACGCCGACGCGCGGACCCGGTCAGCCACCGCCGCGTGGCCCTGGAGGGAGAAACAAATATAGACAGCTGCGTCCACGCGATTTATCAACGCGCGCGCAGCACAGTGCGCACCCATGCGGGCTCGTTGGAACGTGTCACAGATTCGGCCGCCCGTCCAGTCTCGGCAATTCCTCTTGTGTGAAACGCTCAGGCGTGCTGGTGGGTCCAGACTGGGTGACAGCACCAGGGGCTTGGGTGGCCCAAAGACAGATGACTTATTTCTTGTATTCTCTTCCGCTCCTGCCTTCCTCCCCCCCCCCCAACTCTCCATCTCCCACCCTGTCCATTTTTTTATTGTAGTTTTTTTTTTCTCTTCCCCCTCTCGCTTTTCTCTCGCGTGGGAAGAATGAGTGCAACCTCACCTTCAGCTTTCAATCACTCGGCCACCGTCCATTCATCGGCCGAGTCATAACGTTTTCCATTCACGCCTTTATTACGAAGGCCGACACGTACACAGGTCAGCCGACATACCCTCTAAATTGTATTATATTTAAACAATGCGCGCGCTTTCTGGAAACGCCGTCTCGAGAAACGGCCGTTATCTTCCTGCCGGCGCGCTCGCTCTCTCTCTCTGTCTCGCTCGAGAGATCTGTGTGTCGCGCACGCTTTACACGAGCGTAATTCACGAGCGTTCGCGCGCGTCGCAACCACAGGGCTTTCATAACGACAGGGCTTCGGGCGGCGGCCCGGTAACGCGATTCATCAACGTGGATAAAAGTTGCATCCATTCATCGTCGATTTTGTGCAAAATTCGGAACGAAAAAAAAACCCGTACGCTTTGTACGAAAGCGCCGCCGCGTTGGAATCGCGCGTTGTCACCGGAACGACGTTACGCGTGATTCACGGAGACTGCCTCCAGCGATTGCCAAACCGCCCTTCCTCCCAGTTTAAGAAATGACGGCCGTACTAAACATTCAAGCCGAAAACTTTCGTCAATGCGTTCGCCAGGCCAAGTGCCAACCGGGTTGATGCCAAACAGCCCCTCTCTCCCATTTCCCCCGATTGATTCGTTTACATCTTATTAAGAATGAGACTCTAATCTATTAATGGACCATTATTCTCTCCACGGCGTGGGCACCGACTCGCTCGCAGCTGACCATCTGTCAGCCGGAAACGTTACATAATCATCATTATCATCATTATCCTCTTCGTTATACTAACAAGGCCGAATACGCACTGGCAACAGTGGTGCACGTTATTGATGTAGGGTTTCACGGCTCGATGTTTGAGAAATGCTCTCCGGAGCTGCTCTTTCTGAACAACTGTGTCGAGCGTTACTCCTCTCTTCTCGCTCGACACGGCTATCCTGAAAGAACAGCTCTTTAGAGAAATTCTAATAATGCCAGTTTATATACAGTTCTGTAAACACGAAGGAAAGAGAAATACGCTCGTCATGGCAAACCCAAAAGGACAATTCTCAGTACGCTAAACGCAGGTTGGAAGCTGTTGGGAGGCTGTTCGACACTCTCACCGTGAATCGAGCAACGTGAGTGTTAACTCTAACATCAGTGTCGAGCGTTCTCTTGAACGGGCCGCTTGCCTGGGCTACTCCACCACTTCACCAGGCCGCAGTTACCGTCGCGGTGAAGCGCGACCAATAAAATACACCTCCGACGACCGACGCGGTGTGAGTTGGCAAACGGCCGCCGACGACCGCCGTCGCGTTTCTCGCGCGTCGTGCGGTACGCTGGCTACGTGCCCTGCGCACGCGCTACAACGTACAGGTGTACACAGAGACGCGCGCGGCGACGTAACGCGCGCGCCTCGCTCCCCTTCGCTTCCTAGCGAAGGGGAAGGAGCGCAAACAAACATTCCGCACGGGGAGCAGAGGCACTGCGGTCTAAGTGGACGGGGGGAAAAAATAATACATTATGCATGCAGGGACCTTCTCCAATGCGGATCCAGGCAATAAATAAATAAATAAATGCATGCGCCGTCGTTGTGCAGCGAGGGGAGAGAGAGGAGGAAAAAAACAAACAAAACAAAAAGCCCTTTCGGACAGACCAAGGACGAGTCGAGGCGCTTGACAGCAGACAACCGGGCGGCATTTACATTTTTTTTTTTTAGCCCGGGCGACCTCTGACGGAGGCGGCGGAAGGTCGCCCGCGCGGTTGCGCTAACGGGCACGGGGGGCACGGGGGGCCGGCCGGCGCGGCGCGGACGCTCTCGCGCCTCCGCCGTGCGCTACCAGCGCCAAAAGTTTGGGTAACCGACGTGAGGTTTTCACGGCTCGACGTACCAACGTCGCTCCTCGGAGCCGCTCTTTCTTCAGGCGTCTTACCGGCCGAAGATTCCTCCGACGGGAGAGGTGGAACCTCGCGGAGGGGAGGGGAGGAACGCTCGCCACGGCTGTCCCGTACGAGCAGCTCTGGAGAGCAATTCTCAATTTGGGGTGCGGTTTTAGAAACCGGGCGAACGTGCCTCCGACGGGAGAGGTGAAACGTTGCGAAGGAGAGCGGAGGAACGCTCGCCACGGGTATCCCGAAAGAGCGGCTCTAGAGAGCAATTCTCAGTTTGGGGCGCGTTTCGAGTTTCCGCATTCGCCAGCGTTACCTACGGCTCCGGCGAGCGTAGTGGTTGCGGTAGCGCTCGTGAAATCTGGCGAGGGGCCAGGGGTCCTTTTTTTTTTATCAACACCGGCTTCTGTTTTGTTATTGCAGCAAAGTAGGTGTTGATATCTGGCGGGGGGAACACCCAAACCGGGTGACGTGACAGCTGTAACGAGACGTGATGTGATCTCGGCGATGACACACAGAGTCGCTGTTAAACTAAGGTCAGACTAAGAAAAACATAGCGGCAGCGTGACCACTGCAGCTTTTGTTAACTTACGCCACTGAGTCGATAGGGTAAAGAAAAAGGTATTTCTGGGGTTTTGTGTGTGGGTGTGGCAGCTGTATCAGGTTTTAAAAGAAATTTGCTGCTGAAAATTGCTCGCAAGAGCTGTTCTTTCTGGATAGCCGTGTCGAGCGTTTCTCCTCTCTCGTTTCGCCTACCACGTTAGAGGCCTCGGGATAGCTGTGGCAAGGAATGCTCAATACGGCTATGCCCGAAAGACCAACTTGAGAGCATTTCGTAATATATTGGCGCCGCTGTGGCGAGTTCAGTAGCGCTGCTGGCTCACAACAAGAGGACCTGTGTTCGATTCCCACCTCGGGAACCTTTCAGTGTGGAGTTTGCATGTTCTCCCCGTGTCCACGTGGGTTTTCACCGGGTGCTTCGGTTCCTCCCACAGTCCAAAGTAATGCTGCCTAGGTTAAATGTTCTGACCATATTGCCCCCGGTTCCCTGAGATGTCGTAACTCGCGAACCTCTTCCCGCTGGACAACTGTTAAGAAGCGCTACAGAGCTCAACGGTTCCTTCCAGCTTGAATACAAACTGACTTGACTGAGATTCACGCTCGGCTTGTTTTTCGTCACCGAAAGCACTCTGTGCTCGATCGCCGCCTTCCCAACGATGAGTCACCCAATTGAATGTCGAGAATTAAAAATATGCGCCAACACATTTACCTCGTGCGCGCGCACACACCAACACACAGCACAGAACATCTACTTTAAAGAGAAAATGTTTGTGAAATTTACCACGTCATAAAAAATAAACAATTTACTACTTACAGGTTTTTGATGTCCGTGACGCCACGGAAAGCCTTCCTGGGGATGGCCTGGATCAGGTTTTCGCTGAGGTCCCTGTGCAGAAATCAACAACAACGCAAAAACAAGTGTAAACACTCGGTAGCCCAACTTCAGGATCGATAAGTGGCCACGAGTCCGGCCCGTAAGCGATCCATAACAATCCGAGCAAATGCGCCGGGCGATCGTGGCATCGGTGCTTAGTGCCAAGATTAAAACGTCAGCGGTATGGATGCCCGCCCGCCGCAGAAAGAGAATGGCGGTTGTTCGAATGTTATTCACTTTCGATATTTTTTGCCAGTTCTGCGGCGCGTGCAAATGAAAAAAACAAACCGTTTCGTGAATTGACAAAGGCGGCGCCTGAGCAAAGTTACTTTGAAGGCGGAAACGACGCAGCGAGGCGGAAAGCAGCGTTACCTCACGGCAGTTCTGGTACAACCAAGCAACAAAAACCCGTTCACAAATAACCTCAAACAAAAAAAAGTGAACTGGGGAGTTTTCAGTTCACAATTCATAACACGGCGACTAAAAAACAGCAAGAATTCTGTCCAAAACTTTCCGGGTGTCGGGGGGCCATGGGGGGACGGACGGAGGGGGGGGGCTGAGGTATTCTGGGCCCACACAGCACCCACAGTCGGCCGCGTCTCTGTGTCGGAGGCCAAATCCCGCTTTGCGTCTGTACGTCCGCGGCACCGCGTGCAGGTGGCGCAGGTTAATTAGAACGCAAAGTGGGAACGCGGCGCAATTACGCGGCAGCGCCGTATTCCAATTACCCCCCCACCTGCCCCGCGCAGCTGCGTGGCGTGCGGCTGGCGGGACGCGCGGGGCGCAAACCGAGGCAGAGCCGCGAGGCCCCACTCCCCGGTAACGCGGAACGATGACGCGCCGCCAAACGCACGGTTCGCTTGCCCGTGCGCCGCCGCGATTGAATTACGGGGCGCGGGGCGGCGAGCGTCGATGGGCTTACGGGGCGGACGGGGTTGGCGCCGGGTGCGCAGGAGAGGCGAGCGATGCGGCGAGTAATAGCCGAGGGTCCCGCCGCCGACGGAAATGTCCGGCCGCGTGGCGACGCATTCCGCTCGTCGATTCTGATTTGTTGTTCTGCCCTGGTCGATATTCAAGGATATTCTTCTTATTTCCGTGATACGCCGTATATTTATTTCATATGCTAGCAACCCGAGTTATACTTAAAACCAAACCCTGACCCACGATATGAATAATAAAGATTTTTTGCGTTGTCATGTAACAGTAAACAAGTGTCGTAAACCCACCTCTACCCGACACAGCATGTCACGTGAACAAAACGTGTCAATTCATAACAAGAACAACCGCCATTCGCTACTAAGTTGCGGTGACGTCACCAAGACGTTTCTGCCAGGCCAGGTGCACTTTGAGGCCACGTGAAGTGTCGAATGCTCGCTGACAGGAGGTCACGGGACAGACCCAGGTGTCATGGGCTGCCTGAACCGAGATGTCAATTCACTGCCACTTCTTTAGTAGCACACAGTGAACCCACATCAACGTTGTGTCTGCGTACGACAGATTGGCATTAGGGTGCCACTCATCCCTGACTGGCACACGTGTCTCTAAATAACAAAGCTGGGAGTCTCTGCCTGGCTGCTCACCAGGGAAGTGACGGGGAAAAGTAACTACTTCCATCGCCCCGAGGCACCAAACACCTGTGTTTGATGCGTTCACTGGTAACTATTATAGTCGCTTAACCCGACGTCTTTACACACCCAGAGGCGAATTGAATTATTTCAGGAAAATATAGGCAGTTATATATATAATGTCTCGCTCTGTAAAAAAAATTTTTTCAAGATGTCGGTATTAAATAATTAGCCACTTTTCACAAAGCATGGTTTCGTGCGTTTGCGTGAAGTTTGTGTTTACAAAGAAGCTCGCTTTACAGTCGCAACACAGAATATGCTTTTAATTTACAGTAATTTGTAGTGCATAATGAGCATTATTACATTGAAAAAAACAAACTCTAATTTGCCCTCGAAACAGGTGTGCACGATATGCGGTGATTTTCTACAACGGAAAAGAAAATTCCTTCCTCCAGATGCCAAACGCAAGCCTCGACTTTACAATATGCCGCTACTTGCATGCCTTGGCGCTACATACTCCACCCCCCAAAACACCCTTACACCAGCGCATGTGTGTATGTTATACACATGTAGAAAAACAACACCAACAAGAGCCATGGTTTAGTCACTGCTGGATGAAGACACTACTACTACGGACAACGTGCGCAGAACTGGAACTAAATCGTCGATTACTTACGGCGACATTGCGACGCTTTGTTCGCGGGGTGCTTTCTAAGCACTCTCGTATATTATTATTATTGTTATTAGCGCGAGATTAACGATCGATATCGATGGGCGGATCGGTGCATCGTTACACCTCTAACGGTTGTGCCCGTGATTTAAACGGGCATTTCTGATTAAAAGTTTTTTTTTTTCTGCCACCCTGACCTTGACCTGCGAAGAAGCGGCGCGGCGCCCCCGATAGATTTCGTCGTTTAGCTGAGTGCGTGCTTCGTGCGTCTTCACGCCGGGATAAATCAGCGCGTTGGCAAGCGCCGCCGTCCCTCCTTAAGTGTATCAAGCGCGCGCCATCCTATCGAGAGCCGCGAGCTATAAATTATAGTCGGGTTCTTTTTGTTCCGTTCAGTCATTTCCCAGCCCGCCCACCTCCGCACCGTCGCACACGTCCGGTCGGCGGCGAGCGTCGTTAAAGCGGAAAAATAATAATAATTTTACATTTATAACGTGCACATATTCATTCAATGTCCTTCTACCAGAGAACGACTCAGCGGCGCAAGGAAAGCGCAGAGAGGCGCCAGGCAGTTTGTCGGCGCAATATTGCCACACACTGCTTCCTATATATTATGATGTTATCGGCCAACTAATAAATTAGTGTTTTTTTCATTGTGGGAGGAAACCGGAGTACCCGGAGGAAACCCACGCAGAACAGGGGGAGAAGACACAAACTCCACACAGAAAGGCACCCAAAGGCAGAGATCGAACCTGGTCGGGCGAGACCATTCTTTCCGTGAGGCGCAGATGTTACCACTGCGCCACCCTGCCACCCCAAATCACGAACCTGTACCGAGTAAATCCGTAGCCAGCTACTGCTGCCTCCTCCCCATTGCCAAAGAGCTCTCTTCCTTGTGAGTAGCTCGCTCACACCGTTCATTCACTCCATCGGTGGCCACCGTAGGTACGTTGAAAGGCAACGCGAGAAGAGAGTTGCGCAATGTGAACATTGACGATGAGGAATTATGCCTCCCACGTTGCAATCCTCAGCACAGATCAGAAATTAGATGCTGCGTACATACACACACGGCTCACAAAATGCAACTGGCGTCTTCACTGTCGTCGTCATCATCAGCCATGCTCAATCTACGGTTGGATGAATGCCTCTCGAGCACACAATGCAACGATTGAAGATGTCATAGCAAGCAACGGGAGAAAGAAAGCAGCGGAAACGAACTTGATGACTGGCAATTCGCAAACGCGCGCCCTTCGGGAGAAAGTGCGGCTACACGATAAAATAAATAAATCCCACTTCACTCATCTGCTGTTATAGAGTAACTTGTTAAACACGAACAAAAGCACAACCATACTAATGAGGGAGGAAATCCTATGCGTACGGAGGTTTGTGTAGCGTTGCTGCTGTTGTGACTTCTCCTGCCTATGATTACCGTGCAGTCAGCCTCATTTCAATTAAGCTGATTAAAGCACGCCAATGTTAATACAACCATCCAGGGAAAAAAACATCCCTGCAGAAATAATAAAACAGAGGCGGTGAGTGGGGGGGGGGCGCACAAATTGGAAACATTTAA
>JAZEWU010000007.1:1173078-1187859 GCA_036362915.1 Geotria australis | reverse complement strand
ATCTCCCTCTCCCTCTCATCCGACGGGAGGATTTTCATCCGAGCCACAAAGCGCAGCACGAGCCGGGAATACCCTTTGTTACGGCTGTAATCCTGTTAAGTACAGCCGCGCTTGTTTAGCGGAGCTTTTCAGACCACCTCTGCCGGTGGCAATCTCATCGCCTCTCTCGAGCAAATGCCTCCCCGAGTAAAACGTGACGCCGCCTTCATTTGTAGCCAGGTGAGAGAACGCGGAGATAATGGGGTGGGATTTTTTTTTCTCTTTTACACTTTCGGCAAAGCGGATCCTGGAGTAAATTAGCTCACTCCCCCGGGACTCGTTGGTGCTACCCTGGCTGCCCCTGGCTACCACGGCTGAGCCGGAGTCTTGTTGTTGTTTTGCTGGTGTTTGTTACTGTGTCCCGCTTGTTTCTTCCCGAGCTATGTCGCGGAGTTGCTCTCTCCCCTCTCATTCTCTGCAGTGAAATCGGTGCCCCGATCGACCCCCATACACCGCCTCTCCCGTCCCATCGCTGCCTTCCTCCCTAGTGCAGCCACCGCACTTTTGCAAAGCGTCTTGCGATGCCGCTTCGTAAATTTACATTGCTGCTGTTGTTGTTGTTGTTACTGTTGAGTACGGGCAAGAGAAAAAACGCACGCGCAATTATTTTTTCCGGGAAAGACATAAAGGGGCACCGCACTCGGCATAATTACGGATGTGAGCACGCCCCAAAGACAAAGATCTCCCGTATAGCCTCGACAGACTGTAGGGTCAAATGCCATTCGCGAGCACCTATGAAGACCAGCACACACGCTCACACTCTCACACAGACACACTGGAGACGTTTGTTGCCTTTAATACATTACGTGCGCTACCGTATTAGTTTTGTAATCTTATCCGGTTCCACCTTTAACAGTTTACCGACGTCGTTTTGCATGTACAGTATTACGCTTAGGCAACGCCGTGCTATATATATATGTATTTTCCCCTCATTAAGTTACTAAATAGCAAGGGCGGAATTCTAGGCATTTTTATATGAAACAGCTGTGTATGAGATTAACGATGGATCTTAGACGACCGCAAGAAATGTATCTTTGACCTCGCATTTCATTAAGTCTGTTTGAAGCTCCACCTTTATGTACTTAATAACAGAATCCATCAAAGATGGTGGCTTAGGCATTAAAAAAAGGAGAGCACTTTTGTACATTCTTTTGACTTTTTTTTTATGAAGACGTTGGACGTCCCGTGTGGGAGTACCCACACTTTACCCCACCACCTGCCGATCGACTGATTGTAGCACTCCTACGTGACATACTGCTGGGTGCATATCTGGCGGCTGGTGGATTTCAGAAGCTTGCGTCATTGTTTTGACAGCGATTGAAAAATAAATAAATAGATGGCCGGTCACGGCGAGGCTAAGTGAGGCGCCTCTGTTTTAAAGAGAATCCTCTCTCCAGCTTCATCACTCAATATAATCGCAAAGTAAGCACTGCGCTGAAATTCCACTTCGAGCATCCATCATCTTTATGCAGAAAAGACGCAATGTTGCAGCTCGTGTGTCTGTTTACGAATTTCTTACGAGCACAAGCTGTGGAAAAAAAAACCCCCCAAAAAATAAACAATGCCATCCCAAGGACAATTCTGAAAAGATAAATTAATGCTCTCCGCCCCTGAGCTCATACTGAGGACCCGGGCCGCCAAAGCCCTGCACGCTTGGCAAAAATTCAATTGCATTCTCGCGACGTACAAAACCATGAAACAGACTTTTCTGCTCAATGATGCAGTGTGAAGCATTTGAGCCGAGCTGAACAAAACTCTCAGCGGAGTCCGACTTTGAGTAAGAGGATGAAAAATAAAATAAAAAATAAAACGGCAACAATATAAGCCTGTATGGCTTTTACAACAGCTGGTAAATTTCACTATTTTGCTCGGCATAGAGCAGCGTAAACAAAATAAAAATAAAGCCCTAACGATGTAAAATCATGGCACGCACATGGCGACCCATATTCCCGAGCCAGTTACAATTTGAATCAAAGGAGGTGGAGATGAATGGTAATTAGTCTTGCACGGTGACTTAAAACAAGTTTAATAACTCCATCCTTCGCGAGCGTCAAAACGCTAATTGGCGTGGTGATGTGCTAAGGAGGCGCGCTGGGCAATTCTTCTAAAAAATTTCCGTGGTTTTTTTTTGCAAAGCTTTGTAAAAAAAATTTGATTCGAAACAGTTGGCATATAGAGCTCAAAGTGTAATTGATGAAAGTATATTTTTTCAAATTTTGCATAATTAGAAATTGAAATATATATTTTTGGCCTCCGAATGTTGAGTCGCACTCGGCGCCTCTGGACGGTTGGATCATCGTGTGTCGAGCGAATGCAGTCGATCACGATGCGTGACACGAGGTCATTTAAAATTCTAATTGTGTGCTACATTCAAATCCGGATGACTCCCTGACTGCTTACAGTAGGCGGGATTTTTTTTCTCTCTCTCTCTCTCCTTTTGTTCAACTTAGCTTTCACTTCCGATTGATAGGAAAAGAAATTCAAATCTACATTGTGCGTATACTCTGCCAGGAGTAGACGGGTGAACGAGGCTAAAGAAAGCAAACAAAAGGGACAGGAGCAATTATTAATTGAAAAGGCAAAATGTAGCTGATCTCATGTCCCACGTGATGTGAGCAGAATATAATTATTTTAGCCCAACAGGTTATTTTATGTTCAAGTACGGTGGAATTTATTTTTGTCATGTTATAACGTTCATGAAGCACCTCAATTCCCTTGTATGTGTTGTTAGTCCCATGGTGTTGTGTGTGTCTTTATACACTGTACTACTAAACTCGACCACCCGAGTTTTATCCCCGCTCACGACCAATAACAGTGGCGGATTTCTGCGCCGGCTACGGGCCTCCCATAGGTCAGCTCAGCCTTAAATCAGTAACTGGTGCAGTCAGAAAACATCAGTACTCGGGGAGATAAAGTCGGCCGAGGTCTGACACGGTAATCCTGTAAAGAGCTTGCAAGCTCACTGGGTATTTTTCTGGCGTGATAACAAACTCCCATCTATCTACAAGAATAACAAAAATACAACAACAATACAACGTTGGAGACTTGCTGTCCATCGCTCGCCGTCGGGAAAAACACCGCGTCGCTGTCTGCCGTGCACGCGAACCGCTAACCCGTGCCAGCAGCGATCGCTCGGCCTGGTCAAGCGTTACACGCTCCCGCTGGCACGCCGCTGCCCCAGACGCCCGCCTCGGCAGACGGGGCCCCCCGCTCGCTCGCCCAGTCGTCTGTGAAACCAGCCAACTCACGACGCACGCGGCGCAACGACAACACCGCCAACACAGCGCCGCCAACACCGCCGCCGAAGCCGCCGCCACCCGCTTACCCGCAGGTTATCGAAGGGGCAGCGACGCACGCCCAGCGACGCACGGGCGCGTGCGGCGAGCACGGCTGAAAACATTTGCCAGAAATCCTTAATAAGCGTTACGAAGGCTGCCTCCGCGGCTCTCCCGCTGCTGCGGCAAATCCCGCGGAATTGACGAAACTTAATTCAAATGTTTGAATCCCCGAGGCGACGGCCGGCTGACGAGCATAAACAAACAACAACAATGGGAGAAACGGTGCCCGTGCCCAGGGGGGATGTGACGCGTGACACCGGGGTCCTGGCTAAACGGCCGGCTATACTCGTTAGGACGAGGACTCGTTAAGGGGCGAGGTCAGAGGTCGCGGACACATATTGGATTGGCAAGCGGGGCCCCTCCCCGTCCCTCACGATGCTCCTTATTGCGCTGGCGGCCTTTGTATCCCGTACCCTGACCCCAAACATCCGTGCGGACAGGTCAGCGGAACAAAAACAAACACGACGATGATTAACATTTTAATTAAATAAAACGAAACAAAACCCGATTAAAGCGATCGAACGTAACGCAACAGACGGTGAATCTAGCCGATGTGAGCTCAGTTTAAAGCCCCGCGTCACCGTGGAAGACCCACGAATTATTGATTCGCTGCAAATACATACGTTACACCCCCCCCCACCCCCCTTGCGTGCCTCTGAATTATTTACGCCGAAATTATGACACCGCCGCCACGAGCCTACACACACGTGCGCCTGGCACGAGGGTAACAACAAGGCAGCAAAACAATTCCTCGGGCCCAGTGGCGTGCAGAGGTTTGGTGATGCCCGGGGCCAACTCCGACTCCTTGATTGTATGCCTCCAAAACTCAAGTATAGGGCCTAGTACTGAAAAATGTGAGAAAGCAAGACAACTTTGGGAACTATCATTCATTCATAAAATGAGTTGTAAGGCAGTACCTATAACGTGTCGACGGTCGTCGACAGGGCACAGTGGACGATGAAACATAATGTCGATCGGCGTCGACAGGGCACCGAAAGAGTTAATCGGCATTACGCACAGTAATTACATGTAACAGGTTATCAACTCTGGTCTCGGATCCACATTCACACCAGCTTGTGGGACTCTGTTATTTTACTCTTTGATTGGATGCCCCCCTGAAATGGATGCCCGGGGCCGTCGCCCCCTCTGCCCCCCTCTCTGCACGCCACTGCAGTCGGGCCTGACGGCGAAACAGAGAAAGGTAAAGTGCGCCGGGCTTAATGTTCTAAAAAGCGAGGCCCTGTTTTTAAACCCATCCTCTGTGACCCACTTATGGGGAGAGAAACTCAAAACTGCAGTAGCACTTTGCGGGCAAAAGCCAACAGGCTGCCTGGATGCATTAGGACCCGCGCGTCTGATAAATAGAAAGCACTTCTGCAACTCACGGGGGCCTCGCCGGCCACGATTGGCGCCTTCGCACAATCACACGCGCACTTCGCCTTCTCAAAAAGAGCACTGTACACCGCGCAGGACCTCGGGAGCGGGCACGGCGCGGCGCCGATTTCGCGCAAATTGCCGCGAGCTTCCGTTACGCGCGGAGGAGTTACCAGACGCTTGTTTTTGTTCCGTCAGACTCCGCGTTTGTGAAATCCTCTTTGTCCGCAGCCGATTAAGCTCATTACGACTTCATTGAGGTTAACTGGTCGAGGTGAGGCGCTTAAGGTTTAGGTGTCGTCTCACACGCACTGTGCCAGAAGTGTATCCATTCAGTGAGCAAGTGAAAAAAGTGCACGGTTGCTACCTCGGCAGACCTACACAATCGCAGGCTTAGTGAAATTAAACACTGGATGGTTTTTTTCTTCTTCTTTATGTTACTTTCTTTTCAAGAAAGCCAGTCAGTCAAAAACACCAAAATAATTTTGTTCACTCTCAACGACAAAAGATGTGTGTGTGTTTTTTTTTGTTTTCACTCAACCTGCTATTTATTGTGTGAGAACGCTGAGTCAGCAACAATTCAATCACCGCATCGTGAGCGTGGCCGCGAGCTATGCGCGCCGGTCACACACTATGCCGCTCTATACACACACACAGCCGCAGCATCAGGCCTCGCTTGGAATTAAGCCAAGGCCGTCCGCAATCATTTATAACGTAATGTACTGCGAGGCACTGCTAAGGTTTCACTCGCATTTTATTCCGCGGGACTCTAATCTTCCTTTGGAGAAATGCGTGTCGGGAGACGCAACGCGGCACGCTCGCTTATTTATTTATTTACCCGTATGAAAAGTGAATAATGCACTGACAGATTCTTAGAAAAACATAACAAATTAACTCCACATGTGTGGCTGCGGCAAAAAAAAAAAACACACAGACACAAGGCATGGAGAGAGATCTCCGGATTTTGCTCCCACAATACCCGTCACTCATGCCGCTAAACGCTGCTTGACGAGAGAAAGGGGGGTGCGGGGAATCTTGACGCTCGCTCGGTAACATCCGTGTTTTACGTTTCGGTTCCTCGGCTCGTTGGCAAACGGGACGGATCGTAACGGGCGCCGTGTCCGCGACGGCGCGCCACCGAGCGGCGCTCCTCGCGTCGACGTTGCTTCGTGTCACGCGGCGCGCGACGAAAAAAACAGGAGTATATCTCGTTTCGATTCCCGGGCCCCACTCGCGGTGGCTTCGGAAAACTATCTGGGACGCGCAGACGGGACGGATGAGCCGAGCCTCGGTTGTAATGCGTGCGGAATTACGGAGCCAAATTACGGCGATTCGCGGTCGGCGCGTTCGTAATGAAACACGGCGCGTACAACGGAGGCCTATTAATGCTCGCGCTCTCTCTCCGGGTGAATATATATTTTTTTCTTCATTCTTTTTGCAAAATTACACGAGAGGAATTAATTTCAGGAAGCGACCCATTTGGGCTGTTTAGAAGAGGAACCGAACGACCGGTCGGAGATCGCACCGGGCGCCTTTCAACCCCGCGGGCCGCGGGCACCAAACACGCGGCCCTTTTTATGCTTGTCAAGCTTTGTAACGAGCGCAAGTGGGTGCTTAGTCAAACCGAATGCCGTGCTTGTCCGTCAAAGGACGCGATGTAATAAACGCATTTATTTATGCGTGTCGCTCGCGTTTACTCACCTTGTCCGTTACCCGCCGCGAGCCGGAGAACGCGCCAATTCGGTGTTATTGTAGCATCGCGTGCGGCGCTACACTCTAACGTTAACCGACAGGTCTATCCGAAAAAAAAGGCACTATGCACGTATTGCGCGGTATTCTTCAAAAGCCGTCACGTTGGTCGCGAGGCAGCGTTTGGAGCCGCGCGATCGGCTCGCGTGGAGATGCCACACGGATCGTCGCATCGCGGGATCGTGACAGATGACGAATGAGAGAGGTGAACCTTCGTTCAGCAGTGGATAGATCGTTGCTGGCGATGGAGAGCGACGCTCGATGTACGAGCGTTGCTCTCCATAGCTGTTCTTTTGGGATAACCGCGTCAAGTGTTGAGTGATGGTGATTATGGTAATGAATCCCCGTAACATGACAGCATATTCACGAAAAAAAATAATAACAATCAGATGTATACTGATGTAGGTTTTCACGGCTCGATTCATGACAGTTGCCCTTCAGAACTGTTCTTTCGGGACAGCTGTGTCGAGCGATCTAACATTTCTCCGTCGCGACGCTTTGCCTCCCACGTTGGGAGATCGCTCGACACGGCTATCCCTAAAGAACAGCTCTGAAGCTCAACCATCGAATAATAATCCGTCAACCAAGCTGCTCCTGCTCGGTGCGGCGGAACGCAAATGGATCGCGGCGCGGTAAGCGCGTCGGCACAAACCACGCGCATCGCGGCACCGACGCACGAGCGCAAAAGCAACCGCCGGCGGTAAACGCGGCGCCACGCGCTCGGGATGACGGAGCGTCACACTCAACGTGTTAAAGAGTCACAGAAACGCGATCCTGTTTGCCTGTGCTCCGGACATTCATTTTATCCCCACCCGCCGCAAGGGCAATCCCCCCGGCGGCCGTCAGCCCTCGAATCAAGACGAATGGGGCGACGGCGGCGGCGGCGGCCTACGGGAGCAAATATCGCGGGCCGAGATTGCCATTGATTGCGATAAGACCAGAGGGCCTCCTTGTCAGAGCCAGGGCGGTAGGGAAACCGCGCCGTCACGGAAGTGCGGCCCCCCTAAAACAAAATCACGAACGACGGGTGTGGACCAAAGGTGTGTTGGAACACGGCCTGCGGTGGGTTCCCGGCGGAGGTGAAAGTAATCCGGTGTGGTACGGCACACCGGTGGCTCTTCAGAGCTGTTTCACCACCCACGTTGGAAGCATCATCTAACGTGGGAGGTACAACGTGGCGAGGGAGAGAGGGAGATCGCTCGACGCGGCTATCCTGAAAGAAGCGCTCTGAAGAGCAACCATCAAACAACCTCCGTGACCGACACGGAGTGGGGGGGGGGAGGCCTTCATCCAGCAGTGGATTAACAAAGGCCTGTAAATTACGACAATCATCACAGAGGCACAAACGGGATTTCACATAACCGCCGTAAAAACGACGTAGCGTTTGTTTACGTTAGCAACAAAAAAAAATCGCCGCGGAAAAAAAGGGCCTCAGAAATGCTACTTTTTTTCGCCTAACTATTTATAACTGCGGTCTGAAATTTATCCAACGTATCCAATCATATTATTCACCAGATTTCATCAGGGGTTTGTTGGGAAATACCAGCTGTCAGGTGAAACTTGCCGCGGGCCCCAAAATAATAATAATAATAAACTCGTACATAATATATACCCTTAAGCTAAGAAGTATTTTTTTCACTCTCTCTCGCGCGCGCGTGCGCGTGTGTGTGTGCGAGAAAGTGGGGAGGGAGGCTTGTTTTTCAAATGCTGGTATTTCAACACTGGAAGCACAGCTGTGAAGTGCAAGAAGAAGCTCTTGAGGACAAGGTCAGACTTGAAGAGCGGCGTTCGGTGGCGGTGTCCCACCCCCCCCGAGGCCCACGGCGAATCCAGCGCCCGAGGCATCTGTCCTCATGAAGGCAGCGGTAAATAAAAAAAAACAAAGGGCGTCGGGCGTGGGGGTCAGCCGTCTTCCGATGAATCTTGCGAGAAAATTAGGAAACTCATGGCTCCGTCTTAAAGCGACGCCTTAAAGGTGCAGCGGTCCCGGGGCATTTTTACCTCTCGGTGTTTTCGCTAAGTGGCCCGCCGCCGACACAGGATAACGGTTAGCACGCAGAGTTAATGGATTCTATCTCCCGGCGCGACACTTGAAACATTTGGACGGTTTCTTAAAATCCCGCGTCCAATGCGCCTTTATTAGCCGAGCAACACAGGGCAGCAGGTCGTGTGTGGTGAAGCGGGGACAACAGCCACAATCTATCAAGAGCTTTGGCCAGGCGCGGAAGAGTAGGCCGAGTTTAAGTCCAGCGGGGCTCTCCACGAATTCCCCTTGAGCTCAGGCCGCCCTTCCGCCGGCAGTGGCGCGAGCAGGGAAATAGCAGCGCTGCACCTTTACCCTCAACTTTTCATTTCTGGGAGTGCCGATAAAATGGATCTCACAGGAGCTGACACTCATTGTGGCGTCCCCCGAGCGCGCGCGCCTGCACATTTCCATGACAATGCGATGCGCAAGAGGCACTTTCGTCGTGCCCGACGGCGGGGAAAATATCTCTGCCGCCGTAATGCCGAATTAATATTTATTGACGAGAGGAGGGTGCGGCGGCGCACGAGCCTGAGACTCGGCCGTTCGGAGGCCAGAGCGGATTCGACAAACTCCAAAACTCAAGGGCTACGAAGTGGCGAGACGATGGCAAGGGCTCGTGATCCCATCCGTGTGGGCCTTCAAGTGTTATTACCTCGGATGCGTGAGGTTTATATTGTGTCGTATGAGCTCCTCTCACGTTAAAGCACTTATGAACGTTGCCTTGCGAGAACATTGAAATGCAGAGTTCTATTGAGCATTAGTCTTGAAATTCAGGCTTTGCTGAGCACCATAACGGTACTTGAATTGCAAATGACACATCAGAGGCATTGTAGTCACATGCTAAACTCTGGTAATTGTGTTTTTAAAATATATATATCAGGACCACAGTATAAGCATTGCTGAATTATTTAGGCAAATGCAGTGAGATTTAATAACCAATGCAGCCGAGCTTATCAAATTTCATTAGGGTTAATGTGAAAATCACTGGACTAAATTTACCGAATGTTATTCAGGAACCGTTCCAAATTGTATAATAGCAATCATGGACACGAATGATAAACATAGCTCAATGAAGTACTTAAGAAAATTATCACGGTGCTTTAAAAACCACCACGAAAACATGACCTGTATTTGTTAAACGCAACATGTCATCGAAATGAAACCGAATGAAACAGGCTTCTCATCCAGTCATGAAATGGAAACAAATATTTAAACAACATCACGCTCCGTTAAAACAATAATTAAATGTACTCGGGCAGATTGCATGCGTCGTGTTTGTTGTTGTCATGGTTTTTTTGCAATAAGTAAAACATTATCAAAGAACACGTGTCACGGTCTGATCGTCGGCCTCCCACGTTGAAGCCTCCGACGATGGGAGGCAAAGCGTCGCGAAGGAGAGAGGAGCGACGCTCGACACGGCTATCCCCGAAAGAGCAGCTGCTGAGACCACTGCTCACACGCCGAGCCACGAGATCTCATATCGTTATAATTCATATATAAAAACCAATCGTACGTCGGCCGAGCAGGGCCCGTGTAACGTTAAACACATGCGACACCTGCACAGGGTGGGGCCTGTTGGTGACATGTGCATCTTCATTCGTCTTTCGGCTCCTTGTAAACTCCAAAGGGAGGGCTTTACTCTGGAATGTCAGAAAATGTGATAATCTAACCCGCGGTGCTCTCCCTGGGTACGACTGCTGGCAACATGGATCCATTACAGCGACCGCAAATCCTAATAAAAAGGCGTTTACATCCAACATCAAAACATATTTCCTGCTTCCCCGCCCCGCATCGCTCTCAGCATCTTTCCAAAAAAACTACGTAGGATTTATTGGGAAGCCTGGAGAGCGAAACGCGGTCACAGAATCCGCACAGGAGCACCCGGCCTACGAATCTGTATTCAAGCTGGAAGGAACTGTTCAGCTATGTAGCTTTTCTTAACAGTTGTCCATCGGGGACGGGTAAGCAGGTTACGACATCTCAGGGCACTGGTGGGGTGATTTAATCAGGCCGTTTAACCTAGGCATCATGTCTTTGGACTGTGGGAGGAAAAGGGAGTACCCGGCGAAAACCTACGCGGACGCAGTGTAGAACATGCAAACACCACCCACAAAAGTATCGGAGCCAGGAATCGAACCCGGGTGGTTCTTGCTGTGAGGCGGCAGCGCGACTCACTGCGCCACCGTGCCGCCCCATGCCACCCATGGCGATGTGCACCATGACATCTTCGCACAAAGCAACGCGTAACATCACAGCCCTGCCACCGCTCGGTTATGCCACTGAGAGAAGGGCCGGTGCTAAAGGAAAGCTCTAAACACAGCGTGTTTGGCCTACTCCAAAAATAAAAAGTTGCTGATTTTCCGTTCTCTATCGTTGTTGGCGTGCCGTTCTCTCCGCAGCCCTGTGCAGCGCTTTGTGACCCTCGGCTGAAAGGAGCTCTATAAATGCTATTATTATTACTCTTCCACACTGCTCCATGCATCTCACAAGGGGTGGCAGTACCCGCACTTACACTAATGTACAAAGCCTGGTTGTGTGGGAATTGCTCCTCAAGAGCTGCTCAATGGAATAGTCGTGTTGACGCTGAGGCACTTTCATCGACCTGATGATCCCTCCGACGTGGGAGGCAAAACGTCGCAAAGGAGGAACGCTCGACACGGCTATCCCGAACAGAACAGCCAGTAATGTAGAATATACGAGGTTTTACCCATTTCCGGCAATGAGAAAAAGTGTTAAGATCTTTAAACACTAAATGGACACCTTTTTGCAAATTCTCGTACGCGCGCTTTACGCCACAGCACGTGACAGAGCCCCGCTGATCGGCTATCCGGAACATTTCCACTGCGGGCTGGACAGAGGTGGTGGGGGGAGGGTGAAGGGTGGTGGATAAAGGAGGGCTCTGTACCTGTTCAAAATATCAGGCTTAAGAGCCATTCAGGGCAGCCTGTCCCGGGTTTCTGTGCGCATGCCAACCGTGGCCCTTTCAACTAAAGGCGGCTCCTGCCTGGCATTGTGCTGTGCCCTCCGTACCAATGTGGTACCCATTTCTGTGTCATCGCGTATAATGCTTTGCTTGTGCTTGATGATGTGTGCGTTTCACCCCAATTACATTCCTAGGCTGCGTAGCTATTCGCCTTTAAGAGCGGCACACAAAAAAACCCCACCACCAGCACCACCCCCCCGTCCCCATCTCTAAGTAATTGCCAGAGCAGTTTAAAAACCAGTGCTTACGCCATGCCGTCGCACTAGCCTGCTGTTCATTACGCTGTCGGATCGCATTAAAAACAGAGGAGGAATAATTACGGCATTTAGTAAAATAACGAACAGCCACTCCGACAATTCGGATCAAAGGGGAGGTCAGACTCTAAACAAGGATTTGCTGCACGTTTTGACCGGTTAAGTACACGGCACACGGCGCGGAGATGCAAACGTTAACGCTGCTCGCGATCCGATTGCGGACGCCGGCGAAACACGGAACAAAATACTCAACATCACAGTTATCGTTACACGCTCTAGCATCCTATCGCAAATTCATTTTCATTCGAATTTGATGTAGGTTTTCAGTCTGATGGTGCCTCCAAAGCGGGAGGTGAAACGTCGCGAAAGAGAGAGGAACGACGCTCGACACGGCTATCCCGAAAGAGCAGCTCACGGGGCTTTTGAGTCTTTAATAAGCATGCACGTTGGCATTGCAGGCAAAAAAAACGGCACGATTAAATGTTGCTAATCCGGTGTTTGTCGGATGCAATGCCGCACCGCTGCGGGGATCTTTACTCGAATATAAATCACGTTTGTAAAAAAAAACAACGCAGAAACCGTACCTTTAAACTGACGAAGGCTGGCAGGGGTTAGAGTGAGAAAGACGCACAGCACGGCCCGCGTGATGCCGACGGAGGGCGAATAACCTGTCGACCAATTCCCGACCGTGGGCTCCTGGGCTACGGGTACCACTCTCGGCGGCGGCATTTCGCGTGATGTAACGACCCCCCCCCCTTTAATCCTCTGCGCCCCCCCGCGCCCCCCATCTGCCTTCCAAAAAAGCGTCCCGCTAAAAACAACAGGAAGGGTGTCGAGGCATGACAGCCAGCGAGCGCTTTGTTTTACATTTTCCAGTTCAAAGACGCCGGTGATGTTCACGCTCCGTCGGTGGCGCGGTTGCGGCTCGCCGAGCCGCGGAGTCCTCAGCGTCGCCGCGGTAAACACGGCGACACCGCGGAGAAGAGCTCGCAAAGCCACGCGGCGTGGGAGACGGTGTCCGACGCACGCTTGTCCGTTTACACAGCCCACCCCCCACTCCCCGCCACAAACAGGATCGCAATAAACGGATTTATTTATCGCCGCGCCTACGTTTATGAACTCAGCGCTACCCACTGCACGGTGGCGCAGTGGGTAGCGAGGCTGCCCCACAGCAAGAAGTCCCCGGGTTCGGATCTCGGCTCGGGCGCCTTTCTGTGTGGAGTTTGTGTGTTCTCCCCGTGTCCGCGTGGGTTTCCTCAGGGTTCTCTGGTTTCCTCCCACGAGTAAAAAAAAAACACTCATTAATTATTTGGCCGATAACATCATAATATATAAGAAGCAGTGCGTGGCAATATGGCGCCGGCAAACCGCCTGGCTGCCCCCTCCGCCTCCCTGCTCTTTCCTCGCTACGCCTCTGAGTCGTTCTCTCGTCGAATGAGTACCTTCGACATTGAATGAATGTGCGAGTTATAAATGTTATATTATTAATTATTATCTTTCGGGATAGCCTTGGCGAGCGTTTCTCCTCTCTGGGTCGCGACGTTTCACCTCCTTCGTTGGAGGCATCGTCAGAGCTCCTTGCCTGGTTCGAAGCCCAGGCCGTGAAAAGCTGGCGCCTCTGCGGTCTGCCTTTCACGGTGTGGCGCTATATAAATTATTGAAATAATCATCCCCATCATCATCATCTACACCGATCGGCTAATATCGTGATGAAACCGCCTTGGTGTTGCGGTGATTGGGCTGCGTAGGTGTCGCGGTGTGTTGTCGGTGCGTTTACGCTGCCCGGCATGATGTCCGAAAGTCCCGTGGCCCACGGGACTTTCGGGGACTTCGGTTCGCGAAGGAGCAACCGGCACGTTGTGCGAAACGCTCGGCGGGGGGGTAAGCGGGGGGGCGGGGTGGGCACGATCCGGAACGACGCGCGACGCGACCGGAAAATTCCATTGGAGAGTCAGCGTCTGCGTTGGAGGCCAAGCCGTCGCAAGTCGCAGGTGTCGAACGCAGGTGCAGGCACGCACCTGCTGGGAACTCCTCCGACCCCGAGCAAGCCGAGCGGCGTGGAAATTCGAACAAGTCTGCGATCGTTACCCAGAATGCCCTTGTGCCCGGAGGGCGTAGGGGGGGGAGATTGCTTTCCGTCAGAGTTAACGATTAATGAGCCGTCACCTCTAATCGCATTACCCGATAAAAGCAGCGGCGCGATGGAGCAAGCGTTTCAGTCAAAACACTCACACAGAGGCCTTTGTCACGTCCACGGAGCCGCTGATCCCCGGGCCAGAAAATAAACCGGCGCTTTGTTTTACTGCGTTCACGGTTCCTTCCCAACCACAAAACAAGAAGCATTAATCAAGCACCGTACGTTTAACGCGTTTAAAAGCAAATTGATGTGCACGGACTGTATGAAACGCAGAATTGACAACGCGCTCGATTTGCGTTTAAATGCCGCAGATAGAGGAGCGGCGTTCGCAATGTTCCGGCGAGCGTTCGCTTCCTAATCTGTGCCGCACGCGGCACAGATTCGGTTAAAAGTTCAATGTCGCGTATTTACGTCTGTCATCATCGTCGGCCACGCTCAATCCACTGCTGGACGCAGGCCTCCCGAAGCCGCCGCTATTTCTCATACCGTTTATGTACAGATCATACAGTAAAAGTGACGCGTATTTAATGCTGTTAGTGGCCGCAACAACAACACAAAATGCGTGCATCACGCGGCTCCAGTTACTTCTTACGGCACATTATCGAAACCCGTGGGCCGCTCAAAACGAAGCACACGGCACGCTTAGCAATCCGCTCGTCACGAGACAAATAGGCGTAGGACGACGCAGCTATAACCACGGACAAACCTCCCACAAGGAGGTGGGTTCGAGCAAACGGACTCGGCAAGAGGGCACTTTGGCAGCGAGCGGTTGGTGCTCGGGCAGCCTGTGCCGAGAGAAAACGGACGAATTGGGAGACAACAGCTTGTGCATCTGCCCTGACGGGGAGGTTTGGAGGCGAGCGGCGATGTGTGTGTGTAGG
>JAZEWU010000007.1:1028463-1041101 GCA_036362915.1 Geotria australis | reverse complement strand
CCCCCCACTTTTTCCTGAGGTAGTCCCATATCTATGGGTATTCTGATGGAACGAAACTGAGTTCCCAACACATGAAAAGTTAGATCGATTTAACGGCCATCCAGCCAATCGCAGCCATTTGACCAACCCACTAGGCCATCAGGGCAGGAAGAGTAAACAGTCGAAGTACGGTACGTGAGGGGGGCCGAAGGCGGGGGGTTGCGGTGCTCACGTCCCACCCCTAGAACCCCCCCACACTTTTAAAACCGCTGCTCCACACCTGAATACCAGTAACGATTTTCCGAACCGTTCCTGGGTCTCCCCTAGATCAACTCGGCCTCAAACGAGTACATTACTGCGGGTGTGTAAACATCATCACTAGGGCGGCGACAAAGTGCGGCCGGGCGTGGTGCCGACCACCCGTGCCGGCCCGTTATATGCGCTCCTCGCGAACAGCACTTGACCCTACAGTCCGCCGAGGCTATACGGGTGATCTTTGTCTTTCTGGGGGGGGGGGGGCATGAAAGGCGCGCGGCGTCCCGCTGACCCGCGGGCCGTGTTTATAAAGTCAGAGAGGGACCGTACAGTGAGGCGCGCTCACGTGCAGATGCGGCTGAGTCGTGTGTGTGTTGTGGGGTGTGGGAGGGGGGCTCCGTGGGATTGCCTTTGGGGGTCGCTTATGGGGGTTCCCATGTGGCCGCCTAGCTTGGCTTTGAAGTATGTGCGTGGAGAATTTTGCGCGCGAGAGCTGCTCTTTAGGGATAGCCGTGTCGAGCGTTCCTCCTCTCTCCGTCGGGATAAGTCGCGTTGACGTTCTTTGCGCTTGCGAGCTCTTTACAGGACTCCTGCGACACAGCAAACATGCGATCCGTTTCCGTTATGTCGCCAGGGGATGAGATTCGTTACAGGTTCTAGTCTATTCCTGACATTGTTTGCCGATGGTGGAAATTCCACATTCGTGTGGTGCCAGATTCACCGTTCGCCTGACCGTTAAACAGAGTTCTGCTGGAACTGCCCGCAGAATACTGTATACAGGGAGGTGGTGGGGATTGAGTGGTGGGTGAGTTTATTAGGTGGTAAGTTGGCTGGGTGGTGAGTGTACTGGATGGTGAGTTCGCTGGGTGGTGAGTGCACCGAGTGGGGAGTTTGTTGGGTGGTGAATTTCACCAGGCAGTGAACCTCCCAAGTGGTGAGCTCAGTGTGTGGCGACTTTCTTCAGCGGTGAGTCCGCTCACAGCGGTGAGTCCGCTCACCGCTGAGCTGGCCAGACTCCCGTCTCCTCACCACACCTCACCCGTGGTCCTCTGCCTATGACCAATATACAAATGCAAGCCGGACACGTAATGCAGCATTAATAGGCATAAAACATTATTTCGAAATAAAACATCGAAGCGGATGGGCGTAATTGTTTCACGTCCTCATATATAACTTTGACGCACGATACATCCTGAAGGATGAAAGCCCTCAAAAGTCAGTGATTGTACGCAAAAGTAAAGCGGGATGAATGTGAGCGCCCTAATGCATGATGAAGCACCCGTTTATGCAAACTGAATTATGCTTCAACAAAAAAGACCCAAACCGCCGTAAGATGAATTCATGCAGCAAAGAACAAACGCAACAAGACATTCATTTCAGTAATAATGTTTCCGACGTGCCTAGCCTTAAATGACGGAGGGAGGGGGGGCGTTGGGGGGGGGGGGCTCCTTCGTAGGAGCTGTCAATCAAGCTAGGAGCGGGCGGGGTGAGGGGGGGGGAGACGGGCGGGGGTGGGTGGGTGGGATCGGCGGCCCTGCCCTTGCCGGGTTCCGTCACGCCACTTAGCGGCTGCATGGGAGAGGCAATGCAAAACAGCATGTTCACTCATTGTGGCCTCTTCATTACAACCCCCAGACTTGCCCACCCCTCCCCTCCTCCCCACCGCCCCCCTCCCCCCGCCAGCGACTTGTGCCCCCCCCCTACCCATCCCTATCCAGTGCTGGGGGGGTGAGGGTTACGGGGCAGAGTGGGTGGTTGTGGGGGTGGCCCAGTGGTTAGCGCGCTGGGCGGGATTCGAACTGGCGACCCGAGTTCGAATCCCGCTCACGTGCCAGCAGCAGTGACGATTTTCTGAACCGGTCCCGTGCCTCCCCTAGGTCGACTCAGCCTTAAATTAGTACCTGGTGCGGTGTGTAAATATTGCCACTAGGGAGATATTCCGGCCGGGCGTGGTGCTGGTCACCCACCTCCTCCTCGTGTGCCGTGTCGACCTTCATAGGTGCTCGCTAACGGAACTTGCCCCAACAGTCCGTTGAGGCTATACGGGGGATCTTTGTATTTGTCTTTGGGGGTGGGCTGGCAGCTCAGCCACGTACGCGACGCCCCCTCTGCCACCAACTCGGCGACAAAAGCCGGGGCGCTGAGGAATTTGCTGCCGGAGACTTAGTGAGAAGAACGCTGGGTGGTGGTGATGGGGCGGGCGGTGGGTAGGGGCTATGGCGGGCGGGCTGGAGGGGCGGGTCGGTGGCTTGCAGAGAGAGCGGCTCACGGGGTCACCTGTCATTAACACACTGAAGAGTTGGCTGTGTTGGTGGTGGTGTGTGGCGGTGGTGGTGGTTGTTGTGTGTGGTTGTAGTTCCGCGCGTAAAGACCTGCTGCACACGGTGCATCTTTCTCTGTTACCGGTGCATCCTTATATGTCGGCACTTGCTTCCCCACTCCCCGCCGGACAACTGTTAAGAATAGTCACGTAGCTCAACGGTTTGCTTCCAGCTTAAATACTGGCAGGGATTCAGGTCTCGATGAATGTTTTCCTGGGTCACCGCTCGACTGGAGGAGGTGGCGGGATGCAGAAATCATATTTCGGGCACGACTGAAATTTCAAACTCAAGCACAGATCACCCCCCCTCCCACAAAGACTTCAACATATATAGAACCAGGGTAAAAACCTCGTATTTTATACTTTACATAGAACCATTTACGGAAGTTTGATTTTGTGAGAATTGCTCTCGAGCGCCGCTCTTTCGGCTACCCCAAAAGAGCAGCACTCGGAAGCAATTCTCAAAACCCCAAGCCGTGCTAACCTTACATCGATACGAAGTTATTATTAATCCGTGTCATCGGACGCAGACAGAGAGGCGCTCGTGCAGAGCCGGGCAACGTTTTCAGAGCGATCGTTAAACGCGGGGGGGCTTCTCAACATTTTGCACCTCAAGGCGCCATTTGGCCAACTTGGGCCTGGTCTCCACTGACCAACTAGGTGGCACTCGCGTCCCACTGATGGGTCGCTACCCAGCGGCTGAGAATGACGATCGCGTGTGGCTTTGAGAGATGGAGGACAGGAAACAATCGGAGAGGCGTTTAGTTTCTAAAACTTTTCTCTCGCGCGCGGAACTTTTTCGGGGTGCGCGGCGGGGGCATTGTTCCGGCGCGTTGTTTGGGCCCCGCGTGTGAAAAAAAAAACCCTTCTCAAAATTCCCCGTCGCCCGCCTTTGTGTATTCAAGTGTAGGTGGCTTCGCGCCCTCAGTTCGCCTTAAGCCCACAGCCACTCAGACGCTGACTCCTCCATGGAAGACGGGGGTGAGAGAGAGAGAGAGTTAAAAACACAGCAAAAGAGAGAGTCAGGTTTGGTTCCTCTCCTCCGCTTCTTTTCCTCTACGAGACGCCCACCCCTCACGACGTGACCGCCCCGAGCACCCCCTTCCTCCCCCACCACCACTAAAAAAGCCAAAGATCCCCCAGATAGCCCCAACAGACTGTAGGGTCAAGTGCCGTCAGCTCGCACCTATGTACATACACAGACAGACGCGAGAGAGACAAAGATCCGCCCCTACAGCCTTAAATAGATTGTTGGGGCAAGTGCTGTTTGCGAGCACCTATTGCGGCCAGACACGGCGCACGAGGGCGGTGATGCGACCAGCACCTACACAGGCACACCGATCCCCCGCGTGACCTCGCGAGCCTGTGAGGGGTCAAGTACTGTCAGCGAGCACCTTCCGAAGACCGATACGGCACTCGTATACACACACACGCACACACACACCGACAACCCACACACCCACACACAGCCACACAACCACACAAATACCACCACCGCGACCGCCGCCACACCCACCCACCCAAAACCCATGCAAATGCGCGTGGGAAATTTTCACGCTCCAAATTGATGTGACGTTTCCCTTTCTGCGAGTGACAAAGCGTTGGGAGGAGCGCTGGGGGGAACCCGGCGTGCTAGCGAGTGCGCGTTTTGTGCCCAAGCCAGTGGAAAATAACGGCTGTCGAACCCGAAACCTCCCAGTTCCTGTTCGCCTTGACAGACGAGCGCTGGCGAGGGTGGACCACCCCGGCGGCGGCCGCGGCTCAGGCTGCCGGCTCCAAGTCGCAGCCGCGGGTGATGCTACTGCCCTCCCCGCGCGCGCTCTCACCCGCAGGGGAAGGAGAGGAGGGCCCCGTGGTGGTCAGGGCCGGATTAAGCTAGCGGCGGGGCCTCTAGCATATGCTATAACGGGGACCTACATTTTAAAACAAAAATATCGAAGCCGCGATGTGGAAATGCCGCGATGTGGGAGGGTCAGCTGTATACTTAACTAACTCCATCCATCCATTTTCAGAAACCGCTTAATCCTGTACAGGGTCGCGGTGAGCCGGAGCCTATCCCGGCAGACACAGGGCGCAACTAACTCGGTTGAGTTAAATTTGAACGAAATTATTTATTCGTATCGTGTTATTAATGAGGACGGCACGGTGGCGCGGTGAGTAGCGCTGCCGCCTCACGGCAAGAAGGTTCCCGGGTTCGAATCTCGACTCGGCTCGGGGGCCTTTCTGTGTGGAGTTTGCATGTTCTCCCCGTGTCCGCGTGGGTTTTCGCCGGGCACTCCGGTTTCCTCCCACCGTCCAAAGCCATGCTGCCAGGTTAATTGGCCCGTAGCATATCCTGGTTTTGCTACGAGGTTAATCCGCCACTGGTGGTGGTGATGGGAGCAGGATGATGGGTGTTTGTTATTACAACGGGAAATATCCAGGGATTCGTGTGATTCAAAACTAACGCTGGCTCCTGTGTCGAACGCTGACACCTGTCTCTAACGCTGACACCTGTGTCTACCGCTGGCTCCCGTCTCTAACGCTGGCTCCTGTTTCTATCACTGGCTGTTATCTCTAAAACTGGCTCCCATCTCTAACACTGGCTCCCGTCTCTAACACTGGCTCCCAGCGGGTCTCTGATGATGTGTGTTTGGGTCGCACTATGCCCGACGTTTTGCACCACCCCAAAAATCAGATGGAGTCGGTTATTTTTTTAATCATTTACCTACCGACGATTTTGAAATGTGTTGGTCGGCGAGGGCATGAGCTCTGGCGGCGAATCCCATTTAACCCACTGGCGTGAATTCCCCACATTGCGTGAGTTTGTTATATCGCAGGAATACCGCTTCCAGAGCTTGCAGGCTCGTTGGGTATATTCTGCTATAAAACGGCGTCTGTCTATAATAATAATAATAGCATTTATATAGCGCCTTTCACCCGAGGGTCACAAAGCGCTGCACAGAGCTGCAGAGAGAACGACATGTCAACAACGACAGAGCACGGAAAATCAGCAACAATTTTTTTTAGTGTTAGAGACAGGAGCCAGTGTTAGAGATACGAGCCAGTGTTAGAGATAGGAGCCAGTGTTAGAGATAGGAGCCAGTGTTAGAGATAGGAGCCAGTGTTAGAGATACGAGCCAGTGTTAGAAATAGGAGCCAGTGTTAGAGATAGGAGCCAGTGTTAGAGATAGGAGCCAGTGTTCGAGATACGAGTCAGTGTTAGAGATACGAGCCAGTGTTAGAGATACGAGCCAGTGTTAGAGATAGGAGCCAGTGTTAGAGATACGAGCCAGTGTTAGAGATACGAGTCAGTGTTAGAGATACGAGCCTATACCGGCAGACACAGGGCGCAGGGCAGGGCTCTACTCTGTATAGGACGCCAGTCCATCACAGCAGTGCAGGGCTGTGATGGACTGTCTGCACTGCACAGCTAGTGCAGACAGCCCTGCGGGGGTCGTGCTATGCCCGCGTGAACCGCCAGGCGGAGAAGCGGTTGCGATACACGGCCGCTAATGCGTGCCGTGTGTGCGTGTGTGGGGAGCGGTGGCTCAGTGGTGAGCGCTATGCTGGTCTACAAATCTGGCGACCCGAGTTCGAATCCCGCTCACGGCAAACACCAGTGACGATTTTCTGAACCGGTCCCGGGCCTCCCCTAGGTCGACTCAGCCTCAAATTAGTACCTAGTGCGATGTGTAAACATTGCCACTAGGGAGACAAAGGCGGCCGGGCGCGGTGCTGGTCACCCACCCCCTCGTGTGCCGTATCGACTTTCATAGGTGTTCGCTAACGGCACTTGCCCCTGCAGTCTGTTAAGGCTATACGAGGGATCTTTGTGGCGTGGGTCAGGAAGGTACTGCACACAGACATTGCCCCCCGCCCCAGCCCCCACACACCATAACAGCGCACTGAATGCGAGAGGAACTCACAAGGCTGCGGAGGCAGGCGGGGGGGGGTATGGATAGACCCCCCCGCATAAAAAAGAAAAATCCGTGAATTACCAGAGAACCGTGTGTGACTAAATACACCCGCGCGGCGCGTCGCGAGGGTTCACGACACCCGAGCGAGGGGGATTAGTCGCCGCCGTGTCTCGGCTGGAGTCGTGCCGTCGCCGGACAGAGCGGAGCACAAAACGCAACAAGAAAATGAGTGGTCCTCGTGAAAACACGTAAACAGCGGATTAGCGCGCGGTGCCGCAGCGTAGCGCCGACAGACCGACACACAGCCGTCGCTTTGAATCAACCGAGCTGAGAACTTGCGCTGAAATTAGCCCGACCATCAATTCTAAGATGGTCAAACCGATCGCGATATATGTTCGTCTCAAAATCACGTCGCAGCTATTGCTGTGAGCTTAATTAGAACATTCCTGAAGGTTGCTCTTCAAAGCTGTTGTTTCGGGATAGCCGTGTCGAGCGCTCTCCCGAACCGTGGAAAAAAAAAATAAACTACGTCGGTCTCGAAAATATTCGTCCAGTCGCTATCGCCGTTAATCAGCGTATTCATAACATCTCTGGCCGCTCGCGTTCCGGGGAAAAGGGCGGCCTGACCGGGCGCTATTACTTTGAATGCCCTGTCCGCGTTTTGTCAGGCGTCACAAAGGTCATTTGCATGAGCAATCGTTTAAAAGTTCTCGTGCGGCAGCTAAAACTCGTACGGTGCCAGTGGAACGCCTTTTAATTTACCCTGAAAACAATCATTGTTCCTGCGGAAGCCTTTGTGCGGGAATTAAGTATCATTCAAAATGCATAACAGTCCTTCGGTGCGCCGTATGTCACCTATTTGCCATTCCCAGCACAGATCCCATTAAACCAACATGACCCCGCAGAGCACACAATGGGGTAATGTTATTTGTAGCTATCACACAAAGGGTTAATGTTATTTGTAGGCAGGTCAGTGAGGGTCGGAGCCTCCGTCTCCCCCTTCCCTTTAAGATGAGCCTCATTTATTAAAAAACAAGGCTCCACACCACCGCGCCGTGCGGGAAGAACCCCTTTTAGACAATCTTACATTATTAACTCCGCTCCTCCTTGCCCAGGAAGGCCGGCGCGTTTAACCACAAGCCCTCTCCGCTCTCCCTTTGCGATTTTTGAGCGGCGGTATAATTATAAAATTATAAAGCGACGTCACGATACAGCTTCGCCGGGTAAAATAATGGAAGAAGAATATTTTTTTCACAATATATACTGGCGTACCATCCTGGGTATAGCCCTGTCTTGGGCCCTGTGTCTGCCGGGATAAGCTCCGGCTCACCGCGACCCAGTCTAATGGATTAAGCACCTTGTGACGACGGTGATGATGATGATGATGACAATATGTGCAGGGTGGGGCCAGGAATAACTGACACATTTTCAACGTACACAAATATAAATGCGTCAGTTATTTCTGGGCCAACCTCTACGCACCATCCCTCGTTATACGGAAGGGCTACGTTCATCAACAACGTTCTGTGGGTTTACGTATATCGAATCACGTGGGTGCTCTACGACACAGTAGGGCATAACATATTTCTAAGATGAACATTTTTCCGTTACAGCGAAGTTTACTTAATAACTAGATTTAGTCCCGAATCACTCGTTTCCGTTAGAGCGAATGTAGGTACAAAAAGTTTCCGTATATCGGGGGATGCTTTATATGCAACACAAAGATCCCCTCGTATAGCCTTCACGTGCCGTTAGCGAGCACCTATAAAGGCCGATACGGCACACGAGAGGGTGGGTGGCCGGCACCACACCCGGTCCCCTTTGTCTCCACTGGAAGCAATGTTTATACACCGCACTATGTACTCATTTGAGGCAGGGTCGACCTAGGGAAGGCCAAGAACCGTCGCGATCCCTGTCAGGTAATACTTGGTATTGCCTGCGAATTCTACCAAACACTTCCGAGGCCGAGCTGAAAGACAACGATGTGCAGAGGCTGACCATCGTGCTTCGAAGAATCGCAAAGAAGAAGATCACCAATTGTTGGCCGTGAGCGGAAATCGAACTCGGTTCGCCAGCTTTATAGGCCAGCGCGCTAACCACTAAGCTACCGCTCCTTACAAAACACACACACATTACAAGCAACATGGGGAGAGAGAGCTAGAGAGATCTGAACACAAACCCGGGGGGGATGGGGGGCATTTATAGCTACTCCGTCCCCGTCTCGGAAGATGTCAGTGTATCGCAGCCGGGAGTGGAGTGGCGCCGCTAAGCGCTTTCAAGGATCCTGCGTCTGGACAGTTTGCGACGATGTGACTCTCCTTGTGACTTTCCGTTGAGCGACAGGGTGGCGCAGTGGTAACATCTGCGCCTCACAGAGAGAGTGGTCTTGCCCGAGCAGGTTCGATTCCCGCATTGGGCGACTTTCTGTGCGGAGTTTGTGTGTTCACTCTCCCCTGTTTGGCGTGGGTTTCCTCCGGGTTCTCCCGTTTTTTCCCACAACTTAAAGAAAACACTCATGAATTAGTTGGCTGATAACATCATAATATATAGGAAGTAGTGTGTGGAAATATGTTTGCGCCGGCAAACCTCTTGGCTGCCTCCTCCGCCTCTGCACTTTCCTCGCGCCTCTGAGTCGTTCTTTCTTCGAAGGAATACCTTCGACATTGAATGAATATGTGCGCGTTAGAAATTTAATAACATACAATTATTATATTATGAGTGGCAGGGCAGAGGGAGCAGCGTTGACAGCCCTCTGGGCCTGGCGCTCACGGCCACCCATATCCCAGGGGCCCCATAGTAAAACGGTCATCATGATAAGGACGTATTGATGCAGGTTTTCACGGCCCGATGTGTGAGAATTGCTCTCACGGGATAGCCGTGTCGGGCGTTCCTCCTCTCGCCTACGCGCCGTTTAACCTGCTGATGGCCTGCCTCCGATGTGGGACGCGAAACGTCGCGGCGGATGTCGCGAAATGACAGCTCTTGAGAGCAATTCTCACAGTTGCGTCGCGGGAATCTCGCATCCACAGCTAATTACATCTCTGTAATAACGATGAACATCTTCATACGTCGAGCCGTGAGAACCTACATCTGTACAAAATCTATATATAGATAGATATACGTTTATTATTACAAGCTCTGGCTCCGGGATTCCTGCGGTACAACAAACGTACGAACATAAACAGTACAGAAAATGAGCAGGTAATAAACAGTAACACACAGTATTGCACGAGACAAAAATGGTCAAACAACTCCAATGCATTACTAATAGACATAGCAGTGCAATAGTGTAACGGTGCGATGGGAGTGAGTCGAAGCAGCTTGTTGCGTAACACAACGAAACAGCATATGCAGCCCTTGAAACCACCTATCAATGTGTACAATTGGAGCTAGGCAGAAACGTTAATCCTAATCGAGATCTAAGGTACAGCTCATCGAAGGTAATGACAACATCGTAACGATAAGGACACCTACGGTGATTCAGCAACGACGCCTCGGCGAGTGAGTGTGAGCTGACAGCAAATCCCATCTGTCCCATTCACGTCGGCCCGCTTTCAATGCGAGTCTGAAGTCCCTCGCGGGAGGGCCCTGCCACTGGGATGTTTGGCCAACTCCGCGAATGAGCGATTTCCTTGCCGACTCGAAGCGGAAACTGGAAAACAATTCCGAGCTGAGATGATAGCCCCACTTCATAGCTCGGCGAGAGCGTGACACAGAAGTGGGGGGCAAGTGGCCTGCTCACCCCCCGCCAATCGGCCCCCCACAATGCATTGAAATGTCACCGTATGCAACTCATACATCCATCCATTGTCAGAAATCGCGAAATCCCGTACAGGGTCGCGGTGAGCCAGATGCTATCCCGGCAGACGCAGGGCGCAAGGCAGGGCTAAACCCAGGATAGGACGCCAGTCTATCACAGGGCACCGGGGGACAATTTAGTCCGCAGGGCAATTAACCTATGCAGCAGCATGCCTTTGGACGGCGGGAGGAAACCGGATTGTTTGGCGAAAACCCACGCGGACACGGGGAGAACATGCAAACTCCGCACAGAAAGGCACCCGGGCCTTATACAACTCCAACATAGTTAATATGAGCTTCTCCGAGCTTGTTTTTTTTTCTCTCTCTCTCTCGTTCGGCAGACACCGCCACCACTGAATTCTAAATTCAGTGCAGCAGGGGATACCCTGGGGATGTGGGCTGGTTTTAATTTGTTAAAGGGGAGGTGTGGTTAAGTGTGGACGGGAGGTGGTGGGGTGGTGGTGGGTGGGTGGATGTTGGGGGGGGGAGGCGGTGGCGTGTGCCGTTAAAAAGGGGCATCAGCTGTGGCGGGGAATCGTCCTAGATTCCCCCCGACGCTCCCGAGCGGCGTCACGCGTGCACAATCGCCACACTCCCACAAGCTGTCGCGAATTAACGGCCCTGGGTGTTTCGTTAGCCACAGCAAAACCCAGTAACGGGGAGCCGACGCTCCATGCCAGCACGTGTGTGATCTGAAAGACGAGCGCGCGCGCGCGGACGCGTGTTGTGTGTGGGTGCGGGTAGCGGTAGCCTCGTGGTTAGCGCTATGCTGGGCTACAAAATCTGGCGAGCCTAGTTCGAATCCCGCTCACGGCCAACAACCAGTGACGATTTTCTGAACAGGTGCTGGTCCCTCCCCTAGGTAGACTCAGCCTCTTAAAGAGTATCGAGTGCGGTGTGTAAAGCAACGCCACTAGGGAGACAAAGGCGGCCGGGCGTGCTGCTGGTCACCCACCCCCTCGTGTGCCGTGTCGACCTTCATAGGTGCTCGCTAACGGCACTTTCCCCTACAGTCTGTTAAGGCTACATGGGGTATCTTTGTCGCGCTGGGCTATGAACCCGGCCACTCGAGTTCGAATCCCGCTCACGACGAACACAAGTGACGATTTTCTGAACTGGTCCTGGGCCTCCCCTAGGTCGACTCAGCCTCAAATGATTACCTGAGTTTGCAAGCTCTTTACGGGATTCCTGCGACACAACAAACACGCGAATTGACGAAAAAATAAAAATAACAAATAACAAATAAACCAAACAGAAACTAAACAAATAACCATTGACACACAATTGACCAAATAAATAAATACATACAAATACAGTTAAACATTGCGATACGGAAAAAAAATTCTTGGTAGCTCATTGCACATTGAGAGGGAAAAAGTGTAACATTTGCAACATAGTGGTCCGTGTAGATCATACCCAAGTGGGCCAAGTGGTTCCTTGAGGTGCAAAAGGTCGAGATCCCCTGGGCTGCTGACCTCCCTCGTTTGCTGCGCCGGCCTTCGTAGGTTGCTCGACACCAGCACTTGTCCGAACAGTCAACAAAAGGCCATATGGGGATCTTTGTCTTTGTGTGTTTGTGGGTTTGCTGCGTCTCGATGCGGCTGTAGACCACAGGCCTCTCTCTCTCCGAAACTGACAAATAGGTTGCCAAAAATTAGATTACCTTTCTCATCTGTCTCGGCTTAAAATTTGCCAAGTGTTATTCACAGCGTCTCCCCGGTGCAACTATGGATTGCAAAACTGCGCTACAGGCTGAATGTGATATTTATCAAAACTTGTTTTGGTCTGCCTACTTTAACAACAATTTTACGTTTTTTTATACATATATATGATTGCATTGCGAATATTGATCAATGGGCGGCACGATGGCGCGGTGAGTAGCGCTGCCGCCTCACAGCAAGAAGGGCCCCGGGTTCGAATCACGGCTCGGGTGCCTTTCTGTGTGGAGTTTGCATGTTCTCCGCGCATCCGCGTGGGTTTTCGCCGGCCACTCCGGTTTCCCTCCCACAGTCCAAAGACATGCTGCTGCATACGTTAATTGGCCTGCGGACTAAATTGCCCCAGGTGCCCTGTGATGGACTGGCATCCCGTCCAGGGTATAAGCCCTGCCTATCTAGAAAGAGTAGCTCTTGAGAGCAACGCTCCTTCGGTATAGGAGACAAGAGGAACAATCAACACGGCTATCCCGAAACAGCAATTCTCATACCGTACATCGAGCCGTGAAAAAAAAAAAAAACCTACATCAATACTCAAATTTATTTCAAATCGTGCTCCGTTTTAGCCCTCGTCTCATTTCCCCTCCTCGACCAATTTACCGGCGCTAGGATGTCAGTAATCTCAGGCACCCTGTGCATCGACAGAAGCCCCCCCCCCCCCCCCCCCCCCCC
>JAZEWU010000007.1:968905-978990 GCA_036362915.1 Geotria australis | reverse complement strand
CTTTTGACTTTTGGATGGATTGTATTGCTGCTGCTGCAGCATCAGCAACTGCCCCGTCATTTACAGTTCACAAAATGTACAAAAAACACACACAATGTACAAACACACACCGTGCGCTATATACATGGTACCCATTATACACGGACTGGGAGATCTCTCCCCTTGTCGTCGGATAGAGAGACAGAGAGAGTGAAGTGAGCCGCCGTTTGATAGACAGACAGAAGTGAGCCGTTGGGTTGATAGAGAAATGAGCCGTCAAACTTGGAGAGCCGTTGGATTGATAGACAGAGGGAAGTTCGCCGTCGCATAGATATTATAGATAGACGTTTATCGTTACAACGGACAATACCCGGTGAGCACGCAAGCTCTGCAAGCTCTGCAAGCGGAGGGAGAGAAAGAGAGGTGAGCCATCGGATCTGGACAGAAGTGAGCCATCGAATCCGGAGAGAGAGAGAGACGTGAGCCGTCTGGGAGACAGAAGGAAGTGAGCCATCGGCTCGATAGTGAGAGAGAGGGAAGCGACAGAGGTGCAGGCCACGCGTCAATGCGTAACGCACACAGGGCCCACGTGTAGCTGTCGAGTTACATCACGACTCGATCGTTACATCAGCCGTGATCAATCCACTGCTGGATGAAGCCTCCCCCCCCGCTACCTACCCGAGCCGTTATCATCTTTCACAGTACCTCCCGCTCTGTAACAATACGCGTAGGAACGTATCTGCACGAGAGGCGATTTCGTCGCGTCAAGTCTCGAACCCGCGACTCTCACCGTAATTAAACGTGCGTATTGAATGCCCAGGGCTATCGTGGTGCGCAGGGCGGTCCAGATGTATTGTGACCCCCCCGTTTAATTCTCCGAAGCTCAGTGTGTTTCTACATTAATGGGCAGGCGCGTCGAAGCCGCGGGTTTTGCAGGAAAAGGTGGGGGGGATGTAATCATGTTTCTCTGGAAGTGCGGGTGTCGCAACACCCGTGGCTACAACGCGCCTGTCAATGGGTGCGGAGTCGTGGCGTCAGGCGAGCGATTGTTTGAACGAGCAAACACCCCCCCTAGTCTCGGTTTCGCCCTTGCCCGGTCTCATCAGCAGAATCGCTGCCCGTTAAATCTTCGCATAAGTCTCTCGGTCTATAGGGCGGCGCGTAATGAGGCCGCTTTTACGGATAATGTAAACACGCGCGCACGGGTGAGATGCGTTTTGTGAACGCACGCATCGGTATAGACACTTGAATAACGAATGACGGCTTTATCAGCATCGGATGATCGCGCAATTACGTTCAATCACCTTCAATTACGGTTCCATTAACGTCAGCTGCTCGACTAAAGGCGACTCAAGGCGTCGGGGCTCTTTCGCTACACGTTTTACGACAAAGACAAAGCTCACCCGTATAGCCTTAACAGGCTCTAGGGTCAAGTGCTGTCAGTGAGTAGCGCCTATAAAGGCCTGCACGCCGCACGAGGGTTTGGGTGGCCCAGCAACACGCCCGGCCGCCTTTGTCTCCCCAGTAGCGATGTTTTATACACCCGTACCAGGTAGTCAATTCAGGGTGAGTCGATCGAGGGGAGGCCCAGGACCGGTTAGAAAAATCGTCAGTGGTGTTGGCCGTGAGCGGGAATCTAACTCGGGTCGCCTGGTTCGTAGCTCAGCGCGCTAACTGCTGCACCACCGCTCCCCGTGTATGTAAACACAGACACACACACAACTCCATAGACTACAGTAGTAGACAAGTGGAAATCGTCGTAAACATCACAGGACGCTCACAGCATTGGACGAGACACGCGCGCACGATCAATCCACTGCTGGCTGAGGGCCTCCCCATGGCGCACGGGGTCGTAGGAATTAACAAAAAAAAAACTAAAGAGCACCTAACAAACTCGTCAGTAACACTGGCGCCTCCGAATGCAAAAGGATCTAACAATACACGACGTTCCGAGCAACGGTCCTTCTTCATGGCGCAAGCAAGAGGTGCTGCCGTGGGCGTAATCTGACCAGACCACACTCTGGCGGAGATTCTCAAAACACATTTGTATAAAGTAAACACCAGTCCAGGGTGTATAAATTGTTTAACTTTTTCTCAGAACCAGGGTTTTCAATTAGAGCCGAGACACTCCGGCCACTAGATTCAGCACCACGGGATGTAATTATTCCAAGGTGCTCTTCCCCTAAATATGCATCGGTAATGAATGGTCGCCTAAGAGAAGCGCGTTATTCTAAACGCCGTTTTGTTTTTCTAATATGATCGCACGTTTTACAAATTGGCGAATCTACGAGCCACATCGTTTGTATTAAACGACCCTAATTCCCTGGTGGGTCGTGGAGGAGTGTGCAGTTTGTAACCCCGCCGGACAAAGATGTATTAATCCCCTCCCCAACCCCGCCCCCCATAAAGACAAAGACCCCCCGTAGAGCGTTAACAGAGTGTAGGGTCAAGTGCCGTAAGTGAGTATCGCACACGAAGGCCGGCACGGCACACGAGGGGTTCGGTAGCCGGCACCACGCCCGGTCAGCTTTGTCTCCCTACTGGCGATGTTTTCACACACGGCACCAGGTGCTTATTTGAGGTTGAGTCGACCTAGGTGAGGTCCGGGACTTGTCATCGGTGAGCGGGAATCGAACTCGGCTCGCCTGGTTCGTAGCGCAGCGCGCTAACCACTGCACCGCCGCTCCCCACGCACACAAACGCGCAAAGATAAAGCTCCCCCGTGTAGCCTCAACAGACTGCAGCTTCAAATACTGTCAGCGAGTAGCACGTCGGAGGGGTGGGTGGCCAGCACCACGCCCGGACTTGCACACACGCACGCACATATTACACAGAAATATAGCCGCGAACTAATTATGGGCCGTGCAGAGAACGAACCAAAAAAAAAAACACATTAAAGAAAATAATGACTGCGTCCACCAACGATTTATACGACCAGAAAATTAGCTGTTAATTCTGTCGGAGCGTGGCGCGGGCCGCGAGCTTGGGATTCTGCTCCACGTCACGTGGTCGCGTTGCGTTATCGCCACGGGATTGTGTCTCTCTGCAGAACAGCACTAACATCATCATAATAATGATACTAGTTTATTTCAGATATATAGTAGCGCCTTTCACCCGGAGGTCCCAAAGCGCTGCGGGAAAGAGCGGTGGGGGGCAGGCAGCCACCGTCACGGCCGGTGACAACCCACGAGGCACTGCATACATATATACTCATAATTATAAACTCTATTTATAACGCGCACATATTCATTCAATTTCGAAGGAATTAATTCGAAGAGAGAACGACTCAGAGGCGCGAGGTAACCGCAGAGAGGTGGAGGAGGCAGCCAGGCGGTCTGCCGGCGCCAACATATTGCCGCACACTGCGGCCCATACATTATGAGTGGTTTTCATAGTTGTGCGGGGAAAGCGGAGAACCCGGAGGAAACCCACGCAGAACAGGGGGAGAGAATACACAAACTCCGCAACAAAAGGGAACCCGAGGTGGGAATCGAACCGCCTCGGGCGAGACTTTGTTTCTGTGAGGCGCGGGAGTTACCGCTGCACAGGCACTCTGCTACCGCCCAACACTCGACTCTTCCGAGAAACGCGCGATTTTAAGTTTATGGTCGACGGACTTAAACAACACGTGGAGAGAACAGTCTCGATCCTAAGACACACAGCAACCACGTGGACCAGCCTGCGTTACGAACCCCGCAACCTGAGTTCAATTCCCACCTGGGGCTAACATCAATCCGGTACTTCTCCCCCGCCCCCCACTCTTCTCCAGCTTAGCTTACGTGTACTGTACTGAAGCAGGGTGGTGGACCATAGCTGTGCAGTCGAACGACGCCGCCGCCGATTACCGGCACGACGCGCCTGTGGAGGCCGCAGTCTAGCAGTGGATTGACCAAGGCGTGGACGTTGTAAAGCGATGTAGGTAACGCGCGGTTTTCAGGTCGATCTTTGTCGCGCGCAACGGGCGACACGGCGACACGAGTTGCAACGAAAGCCGCTCAGGAGCGACATTCATCAGCACAGTGGCTGCGTCTCCCACCGCGCGCGAGAGCGGGGAATGGACGTGACGTCTCTACAGCGTGTGTCTCTCGATAGCTTAGTCTCCCCACGGCCCTACACAGGCCCCCTCGCCCACACTCTCGCCTTCTCTTCATCGTCATCACGATGAACATCATCATTACCTCCTGCTCATCATCATCATCATAACCGCAACAACCTCCTTCTCGACCTTCCACCTCTTACACAACTTTCCCTCCCTCTTTCCCTCCCTTCCTCCCCGCTCCTATACATATTTTTGATGGTTTATTCACGTATTGACGTAGGTTTTATCTCGGCTCGACGTGCGCCATATTGCCACGCACTCCTTCCTATATATTATAATGTTATCGGCCAAATAATTAACGAGTGTTTTGTTTTTAAGTTGTGGGAGGAAACCCACGCAGAACAGGGGGAGAACACACAAACTCCACACAGAAAGGCGCCCGAGCTGACATTCGAACCCTGGTCCTTCTTGCTGTTCGGCGCAGATGTTACCACTGCGCCACCTTCGTAGGTGCTCGCTAATAAACTCCCCTCCCTCCCTCCGTGGCTCACCTTGACCTGGCTCTCGGTCATGCCGAGCGAGTATGCGAGGCGGGCGCGCTCGGGCCCCGCCAGGTACTTGGTCTGCTCGAACGTCTTCTCCAGCGCGAAGATCTGCTGTCCCGAGAAGGTGGGCCTCGTGTGCTTCCGCTTGCCATCCTTGTCCAGAACCACTGCGCCGGGGGCTGCCCGCACACGCACACCCACACACACCACGCCGGGGGGGGATGTGGGGGGGGAGCGGAGGGAGATGGAGCGACGGAGAGTGGAGCGACGGATGGTAAGGAATGAGAGCGGAAAGGGGACAGGGATGTAGAGATGGCGAGCGGAGAGTTGGACAGGAGATAGGAGCGAGTGATGGACAACGGAGCGAGGAGAGGAGAGAGGGAAGGAAGGAGAGCGGCTAGGGTAGAAGGTCGAGCGGGCAGCGGTGAAGAGTGTCGATGTCGAGGATGTAGGGAAGGAACGAACGAACGAACGAAACAAGGAAGGAGGGGAACAAGGAAGAATGGGGGACACAGCGCGCCGACATGCGTTAGGGGCTGAGATACGGCTCACTCCACCGCCTCTCATAGCCACACGTCTCCTCCTCCCGACCCACCACCACGAATTCACCCCGACCGCTGTGCTTAAGGTCGCTCGGGGTCGCGGCGATTGAGTGGGGATGCTGGCCGCTCGCGCGTGGCCATCGGAGGCCTGTCCACGGGAGCGGACATTCCTCCGGGAGTCTGCCTCGCGTTTCGATGAAACAGATGTTATAGCTCGCAGCGCCGCGCGTGTTACGTGCCTGGAGCCTTGACGTGCGACCGCGTGCATAGCTGTACGAGCCGCGTGCTCGTACGGAGGCGGTGCGTCTCTGTGTGCGTGCGTGTCTACTTGCCCCGACAGTCTGTTAAGGCTATACGGGCGATCTTTGTCTTTGTGTGGGGAGCGGCGGCTCAGTGGTTAGCCCTACGCTGGGCTACGAACCTCGCTATGACCCGAGTTCGAATCCCACTCGCGGACAACACCGGTGACGATTTTCCGAACAGGTCCTGGGCCTCCCCTAGGTCGACTCAGCCTCAAATGAGTACCTGGTGCGGTGTGTAAACATCAGCATTGGGGAGAGACAAAGACGGTTGGGCCTGACCGCACCACACCCGCACGCGCCGTGGCCGTCTTAATAGGTGCTCGCTAACAGCACTTGTCCCAACAGTCTATTGAAGGCCGTACGGGGGCTCTTTGTATTTATCTGTATACATGACATGTTTGGACATGTGTCCCGTTCTCGTGTGAATCTCGGCGCGTGCGGGTCTACGTTTGTGTCTATGTTCGTATGAACGCGTGTCGATGTGTAACACTCTGAACGCAAACATGCAGTGATCAGAATTACAATCTTACACGTGCGTTTAACGTGCGTGTGTGTGTGTCTCTGTGTATATAATAATACTGTGTATGCGAGTGGCGGCGAGCACTTAAGGACGATCATCTTACGTACGTCCGTGTGAACGAGTGTGTGCGAATACGTGCGGCCTGCTCGCTAACAGCACCTGACCCTACAGTCTGCTAAGGCCATACGGGGGATCTTCGTGTGCAGACCGTTTGTCCTAATAATCTGCTCGAGCTACAGGCGCCGCCTCTGTCTTTATAGGAATAACATATATATAATGCTACTATTAAAAGAACAACTATGCCGTGGGTAAGTGTGTGTATGTATGTATGGATGCGAGGCTTGCATCTCCGCGCGTGTGTGTGTGTATTTAAATGTGTGTATGTACGAAGTATCTTACAGCCGACGCGTTGGGTAGACGAGCATATCCATTGTACGTATACTGAGATGTTGTAACTTGCTTAACCCTCTGCGCTGGACAACTAAAAAATATCTACGTCGCTCAACGGTTGCTTACAGCTTAAATACAAACTGTATCGCGAGCGTGTGTATATGTATGTTTATGTGTGTACCTAGTGCGGTGTGTAAAACATCGTCACTGGGGAGACAAAGGCGGCCGGGCGTGGTTCTGGTCACCCACCTCCTCGTGCGCCGTGTTGACCTTCATAAGTGCTCGCTAATGGCACTTGCCCCTACAGTCTGTTAAGGCTATACGGGGGATCTTTGTCTCTGTCTTGTATATGTGTGTGTGTAAGCCTACGGCATACGTATACAACCGATACACGACGCACAGCGGACTATTAAAACAAATCCCGTGCCCTTAACACCACGCTTCAACAAACAAACAAAACCACGATAAAAATAATCGCATCGGGCAGAATGCGATTGATTCGGAATCGTGAACGCGTCTCATCGGGAATAGCGGCCAGCGTCGCGGCCTGTCAGTCGCCTCTGTGGCCCGCGGGCTGCGAGCGCTTAATCCGGGCGGGTCGCGACCTCAACACTATCGGCCCCCATCTACACGCTCACACGCATTCCGACAAATATACAGCGTGGTTCCGGCGGAGATAATCATCTCCAATGCCCATTACTCCACGGTCTGCTGGTATGTTGTGACTGCTATTAGAAACGCCGAATTGTCATTTTTTAAAAATATATATACACGTGCCGTATGAACGCGAAGTCGGTAGTTAATAGGGTTGGTCATTATTGTAACTGCGGCTTTTAAGAGCTGTGTTTAAAATTTAAAAAAAACCCCACTGAAAACACATCTTCTGAGAATGGCTAGGTTAATTGTCCCGCTGATTAAAACTGCCCCCGGTGGTCTCTGAGATGTCGCAAGTTGCTTTCCCCCTCCCCGCTGGACAAGCGTTATAAAGAGCTGCCACAGCTGAACGGTTCCGTCGCAGCTTAAACACAAACCGAATAACATTTAAGCGTGCGGTGCCGATCAAAACACGCGTGAAATACAATACAGCGAGCGTCACTCGCGACGCATCTCCACGGTGTAAACGGATCAAATAGCAATTAGGGACTATTTACATTCAATCGTTCGCAATGATAGGGAGGTGGCAGGCTCGGGTTTGAGAGCGGCGGCTCTGGGTGACGATAACTGGCGGGCGGGAGGTGCCGCCTTATCGCTGCAGCCTCACCGACCGCCCTGCGTCCCGGGAAACGTCCCGTATTTAAGTCTGCGACGATCAAACGGGACCTTAAACAGCTCTCGGCGGGAATAAATATAATACAAGACTATACGTGCAGATTGAATGTTTTTGTTACAAATGAAACAAAAGCCAACCTGTGCTGGATGTAGGTTTTCACGGATCGATTCGTGATGGTTGCTCATCAGAGCTGTTCTTTCGGGACAGTCGTGGTGTTGGAAGCATTATCAGGCTTCCGACGTGGGAGGCGAAATGTCGCGAGGGACAGAGGGAGATCGCTCGACACTGCTATCCCGAAAGAACAGCTCTGAAAATCGATCTTTACAAGCTTGGGATTTAAAATCGCGACGGTGGTAATACGTTCCTGAATTAAGAAATCGCGACGGTTGTTTTGATTTGGTTTTTTGATCCCCCCCCCGCGGACGAAAGCCGTGATTAGAATTCACGAATATGACAACAACGACATCAAAAACTAATTGCGAATTTTTAAAAAGACTCGAAATACCAGGAGATATCGCGCGTTCTTACACTGGACGTGAACGCGCGCGCGGCGTTAATTCCACGGGACAGCCCTCGCGTCTCGCTCGCGGGCTCACCCCCGGCGGAGGCGACGCTTACATTTCCACGAGCTCATCCAACAACCCCATCGACTCCCCTCGCATTTAAACTCGCTCCAAACAAACGCCGCCCGCTCGTATATTCCTAAAACGGGCGATGATTCACTCGCGTCGTTGCTTATTATCGGTCACGCGGACCCTCGAGTGTCGGCAGTGGCTTGCGCGCTGAGCACGTGTTTCACGCGTTTCGTCAAGCGGCGGACACGTTACGGCGTTATCTCTGCTCGCGTTTTAATTGTCCGTGAACAACGCCCGACGCCCCCCCGCCTGCCTGTTAAAGCGACCGTTAAACTTGAGCATCAACCGAGCAAATTGAGCGCGCCTGTACAAAGTTGTCAATTTAAACCGGGGCCGCTAATTGCACCGGCTCACCGCGGCACACTCACACAACATCTGAGAGTTTTCTCACACAAGAGCTGCTGCGATTTGGGATAACCGGCGGCGTTAATTCCTCCTGTCTCTGCTCGACGCGACTATCCCGAAAGAGCAGCTCTTGAGAGTAGCCACCCACGTGTCGGTACGTGACAAAACCTACATCATCCCGAGCGCGTGGAGCTCAGCACTGGAGCCTGTTATAGTATTACTCTCTGGTTATCGTAGCGCAAATATCACGCGTACCGTAACCCTGCCTGGCTGCTGAGCGTTGGCGAGAGACATCAACAAGTCAGAGCCTACAGTCCGCTCCCCGCCGCCGTGCCACTACCGACCCCGGCCGGAGATGCTGTGGCAATGCTGTGTTCTTACTGTTTACTTTACGTCTCGAGTTAGGGTGGCACTTACGCGCAATGTAACGCTGTCAATTCATCGTGTTACCCAACGATTTCAAATAGTGTTTGCGTTGCGATGAACGTTAGTTGCATCGCAGGGAATCCCGCATCGAGAGCCTCGCAAGCTCACCGGCTATAACCTGCCGTAATAATACACATATATCTATCTATGTATGGAGAATTGCTTTCCACGGTTGTTCTGTCCGTATAACCGCGTCGGGCATCCTCAGGATGCCTCCAACGCGGCAGGTAAAAAAAAAAACACCAACATCACGACGGAAAAGAGAATCGACGCACGACGCGGCTATCTCCAAAAGAGCAGCTACGGGAAGAGCAATTCTCATCACACACCGCGCAGTGACAACCAACATTTTAACACATTATCATCATCATCATCCGCCGCTAACTGGCGAGTAGCGGCGGCGCAGCGGCGCAGCGGCGCTCGGAGGAACAGGGCTCACTCACTCGGGGAACAGCCGAGGCGCGCGTCTCTCCACGGCGACGTCTGCATGAGTCCCGGCCAGAAGATAGGCGGGCGTCCTGGCAGCTCGGCCAGCGGCTTGGGGTACCGGCCCGCCGCCGCGTGCGCGGCCGCGGCTGCGTGGGCCGCCGCCGCAGCCCCGTGGCCGAAGTAGACCCCGGCCGTGGCCGCCGCCGCCGGGTTGCCTCCGATGCCGCCGAGGCCGCGGGTAAGTCCGGCCGAGAGCAGCCCGGGCCCGACGCCCACGCCGCCCGCGCAGTGCATGGTCGGCCGGCCGAGGATGTCGTTGATGCCGTGCGGGGTCGCGGCCGCTGCCGCCGCGGCCGCGGCCAGTTGCGAGCTGAGTCCCGTGAGACCGGCGGCCGCGGCGGCAGAGTGAGTCTTGAAGCCGGCCGAGTGAGAGTTCTGCATGGTGTACTGGTACAGGGGCGCCTTCATCTCGGTCATGCTGTGCAAGGCTGCCAGAGGAGGGCTGCTCAGGACGAAAGCGCTCTGTCGGTTCGTCGCATCCATATGCCCGACGGCTAACATCACAAGCCGTCGTGCTGAGCGGCCGGCCACGCGTTACTGGCGCCTCAGCAGCCCGCACCGGAGGGAGGACAGCGAGAGGCGAGAGAGCGAGTGGGGACGAGG
>JAZEWU010000007.1:901446-911516 GCA_036362915.1 Geotria australis | reverse complement strand
ACGGGGAGAACATGCAAACTCCACACAGAAAGGCTCCCGAGCCGGGGATTCGAACTCGGGACCTTCTTGCTGTGAGGCGGCAGCGCTACCCACTACGCGACCGTGCCGCCCCTCCTTCTCCTAGCACCACGGCCGACCGCCTTTGTCTCCCTTAGTGGCAATATTTACACACCGCACTAGGAACTTATTTGAGGCTGAGTCGACCTAGGGGAGGCCGAGGACCGGTTCAGAAAATCGTCACTGATGTCAGCCGTGAGCGAACCTGCAGTGCGGACGTACACAGATACACATTTGTTCCAGTATATATAGATTTTAAGAGGCACCTCCTCTGTACAGGACGTCCTTTAAATACGCTGCCTCGGTGTAAGTTTAGTAACGGGGCAGCGCGCTGCACTTGCAATGCAGAGGTCACGGGTTCGACCTCCCGGCGCGGCGGTTGAAATAGCGGAGCAATTTTCTTAACCCCCCCCCCTCACCTCTGTCCACCCGGCGTTTTAAATTCGTACCTTAGTTGGGTCATCGGCAGGTCGCGTGCGGTGGGGTAAAATGTGGGTTGCGTAGAAGAGTAGGCCAAAAATCCCTCTAGAGTGGTTCTCGATCGCTGCCTCGAGTTGGGGCTTTTCTGCCAGCAGGGACATGACCAGGACATTGCAGGGCTGCGACCATTTGAACGATATCTGTTACGATTCGTAATTAGTTTATTTTGGGTCGGATCGTGTTATGGGTACAAAGTCACTTAAAGCCACGCTCCCTCCAATATCTCACTCGGCCAAACAACTGACGGCGTCGCCTGGACAAACAAGCGCGCCGATTTAATTTTGAGGTTTTATTTCCATTTAGTGGCGGCACGGTGGCATAGCAGTGAGTAGCGCTGCCGCCTCACAGCAAGAAACACCCCGGTTCGATTCCCGCCTCGGGTGCCGTTTCGTGTGGAGTCTGCATGTTCTCCCGGTGTCCGCGTGGGTTTTCGCCGGGCACTCCGGTTTCGTCCCACCGCCCAAAGAAATGCTGCCAGGTTAATTGGCGTACTGACTAAATTTCCCCCGGTGCCCTGCGATGGACTGGCCTCCCATCCCGGGTATAGCCATTGTCATCTACTAACTTGCTTACCCCTCCCAGGGATAGACAACTGTTAAAAGAGCCACGAAAACCACAACGGTCCCATCCATCCATTTTCTAAACCGCTTGTCCTGGTGAGGGTCGCGGGGGCAGCAGTCCAAGGAGAGTGGACCAGACATCCCTTTGCTCAGCAACAGATTCCAGCTCTTCCTGGGGGATTCCCAGGCGTTCCCAGGCCAGCCGAAGGATATAATCCCTCCAGCGTGTCCTGGGTCGGCCTCTAGGTTTCCGTCCAGTGGGCCTCGCCTGGAAAACCTCCCGAGGGAGCCTTCCGGGGGGGCATCCTTACCAGATGCCCGAACCACCTCAACTGGCTCCTCTCAATCCGAAGAAGCAGCGACTCTACTCCGAGGTTGTCTCGGATTTCTGTGCTCCTCACTCCTCCCAAGGGTCCCGTTCAACTTAAATACGAACTGTTTCTCCCCGCACGGTGTCACTCAAAACACCATCGCCGACTCGTAACACGGGTCGGTCGTGGAAGCGGACACGTGGAGCGAGCGTGTTCAACGTGGGTGCGGGGGGCAGTGGGTGAGTGATCGGCGCTACGACCCGGCGACCTGCTATCAATGCTCAACCCCGGCTGACATCGAGCGGCAACTGATACTCTAGGCCTGTATCCCAAGCCGTCCTGCACAACTCGAAACACACGGCCAGCGCGGTGAAGTATGGTCAAACCATCCTAGCCACTGCCATTGGTAGAAGGAGGTACTTCGCTCGGCAGTGAATTGATTGGAGCTCGTATGCTGCTAATAGATAGATGTGTTATTATTACAGCAGAAAAATACCGAGTGAGCTTGCAAGCTGTTTACGGGACTCCTGCGACACAACAAACATGCGAATTGCTGAGAATCATTTAAAATATATACAAGATAACGATATTCAACTAAGTGTGCGCTGTGCGGGGTTTGGAAAACGTTTCAAAAGAACATTTCCGTACGCTGTAAAATTCCATTTCCTCGGGGCTCCGGTGTATTGAAAGGACAGCAGCTCATTGTGTAACTATAAATAGTATCAAACCAACTCAATGTTTACAAACATCGACAAACACACGCGCGCGCGTGTCTGTGTGCGCGCCTCCCGATTTAAGCGCCGAGACCGGTTACAAACATTTAATTTCTCCAGCATGGCTGGTGGGACAGGGAGTGGGGGGGACAGAATGTTTCAAATTAACGACGTGTCTGCCACGAGAGCTTTCAAATCCCGGTCGTGGCCCACGTGAAATCCCTTCGCTCCAAAAGCGGCCGGTGGATTGAATTTCATGCTCAATGTGGCTGGTGTCTCAACGCAGAGACAAGAGGCCCTGTGTGTGTGTACAAAATGTTCACGGAGCCCCGTGCCCTCTCACCCACGCTGGACACTGATTGAGCGCTGGGATTGGGTCACTAGAGAGGCATAAATTAATGTAATACATCATTATGGTTACTATTAAATGCGATTTCGTGGCTGATATTTTTTTCGTAATCAATTTCATGGAGCGGGTTTGTTTTTTCTCTGGGTGGTATAAAAGTTTAGGGAGTTTTGTTAAATATGAATGCTAAATGGCACTTACGAGGGCTAATCTGTTTTCACAATTTGTCATTAATTTCAGATGTGAATCATATCAACCCGTGAGGTCTCTTAGGTGACTTATTTGGAAAGGTTGGTGGCTTTTATAATTCCTGAACGAGCCCAGTGAGACCAGAGGTTTATTTGCTGATGTAGGTTTTGACGGCTCGATTGATGATGGTTGCTCTTCGGAGCTGTTCTTTCGGGATAGCCGTGTCGAGTGATCTCCCTCTCTCCTTCGCCACGTGTTGCCTGATGATGCCGATTCTAGCGTGGATACTAAACAAGGCGGGAAACACCGTTCAAAACATAACGTTGGAAACATTTTTATTTCCACGGACATTCGAGTGTTTTTTCCGTGTCACGGTGCTGTATGTGAAGCTGCCAGGCTACCGTAGCCGTGTGTGTTAAAGGGCGACTGGGAGGCTGACGAACAGCGGGACACTGTGTGGTCTAATTGTCCGGGAGCCATTCGAGTAAAGCCCAGTGCTTATTGTCAATCATAATCTGGCAACGGGTCGGATCACCAGAAACTCGCTCGGTCCTCTTGTCAGTGGGGAAAGCCTCAATTTCCCCCCCACCACCCCCCCACGGTTTCATAATCAAGGTAATGGGGGGACGTTGGCCGAACGGACAAAGCACGATATACGATGAAAACCAATAACTATAAACATTGGAGCCAAAAGTTGAATGGCCGGCCCACCCCGCAACCCATACTCAAATTTAACAGGAGCTGCACATTTCTGAAAGGGCCCTTTGAGGGCTCGAGTGGCAGCCGTTGGCACACGCTCAGTGGCCTGCATTGTCGTCTGAAATATGCCACCAAAAGTTTCGCAAGTGCTCGGATGGATTGTTTTCGTCACGTGGAGTGGGCCCTCCCGCTACTAGTCAGCAGGATTACGATACCGGGACGCTAAATAAATGTTGAACTTAAACGCTAATCTGGCGCGGGTGAAAGGTAATTATTACTGCTACTGTGCGGGCAGCCACGGGGTCTCACGCATTCCACCAGTGCCCGAGGTCTGGCGTCTTTAGCTTTCCTTGTTTCCACCGAGAGACAGGTAACGTTAGATGCTTCTCGTGATGATTAGAGTTTTTGTAACTTTGGTCTCGTCTTATAACTTTCGGTTTAACATTCAGATTGACGTTAGCCTCACCGATAAGATTACTGGATAATTCAATGTGTGACAGATGCAATCAGTCGGATGCTATCTCCTGCAAATTTACGTTTGTTTTTTGTTCACCTGTTTAAGATTTGCTCATTTATGTTTGTCAAGTCGTTGTTTTTCACTATTGGTATAGCTTTCTCAGTTGTAACATGATGGAGAACTGTCCAAAGAGCTGCATAACTCAACGGTTCCATACAGCTTAAATAAATAATCCTAATAAATACCATTTCTAACGCGTGTAACACATTCAGTCAATTTCCAAGGTGTTCATACGAAGACAGAACGACTCAGAGGCGCGAGGTAACCTGCAGTGGGAGGGGGAGTCAAGTCACGCTATTAGCCGGCGCCAACCCACCAGACACTGCGTTTTTCATCCATCCATTCATTTTCTAAACCGCTTGTCCTGGTGAGGGTCGCGGTGGCAGCAGTCCAAGGAGTCTTATATATTATAAAGTTATCGGCCAGTTAATTAACGACTGTGTTTTAGCAGGTGGGAGGAAACCGGAGAACGCAGGCAGAACAGGTGGCAACACACAGACACACAAAAAGTCCGACACACAGAGAGGCGCCCGAGGCGGGAATCGAACCGCCTCGGGCAGAACATTATTTCTGTGCGGCGGTTATGTTACCGCTTGATAGCCACCCTGTCCCCTGACTCGAGTTGGCCGTTTTGACAGACGTTCCCGGAAAACCACGGCAGTGCCTTTCCACGCGCGCCGCGTCTGAATTGTGGGTCAATTGTGTCGCGGCGGCGGAACATCACGCTTGGCTAGATGTTTTATGAGCAGAGCAGTGTGTCCGTCTACACAGTGAAGCAAATTACGTAACGTAGGTTTCAAGTGTTCCGGCGTGGGTGGGTGGGTTGGGTGGGTGGGTGAGTTGAGTGGGTGGGTGGGTTGGTGGTAAGAAAGCGGTAGTTCGGTGGTTAGCGCGCTGGGCTGCAAACCCGGCCACCCGAGTTTGATTCCGGCTCACGGCCATCACCAGTAACGATTTTCTGAACCGGTCCTGCGCCTCCTCTCGGTGGACTCAACCTCAAATGAGTACCTAGTGCGGTGTGTAAACATCGCCGTTAGGGACACAAATGCGGCCGGACGTGGTGCTGGCTACCCTCCCCCTCGTGCGCCGTGTCGGCCTTCAAAGGCGCTCGCTAACGGCACTTGACCCTCCACTCTGTTGAGACTGTACGGGGGATCTTTGCGTCTTTGCTGGGGGTGAGTGGGTGGGTAGGGGGAGAGGGTACGGTTGCAATGATGGGTGCATCACGCACCACGCGTGTGCCGTCGCTGTGCTTCACGCGACAGCATGCTCCGCTCACTCGCTGGCCATGTGATCGCTGCGTGGTCCTGTGACCTCGAGCGTCGATAATCCCAACGGGGTCACCTTGCCTCGCGCCGGGTCACGTTTCCAGGAGTGTCACACAGCAAGCAGCAGCAGCCGGTCTTCTACATAGATAGATGTTTATTATTACAGCGGAAAATACCCCCACGTGAGCTTGCAAGCTCTGAATGCGGGATTCCTGCCCTGCAAGGGACGTACGAGTTTCTGAGTTGAAACATTGTGGGGGCGTGGTGAGTAGCGTTGCTGCCTCACAGCAAGAACACCCGGGTTCGATTTCTGGCTCGGGTGCCGCCTTTCTGTGTAGAGTGTGCATGTTATATCCCTGTCCGCGTAAGTTTTTTTTTTCCGGGGAACTCCGGTTTTCTCCCACCGCCAAAGACATGCTGCCAAGTTAATTAGTGCCCTGCGATGGACTGGCGTCCCATCCTCGGTGTTCCCCTACCTTGCGCCCTGTGTCTGCCGGGATAGGCTCCGGATCACGGCGACCCTGTACAGGATTAAGCGGTTTCTGAAAATGGATGGATGGATGGACTCCGGTTTACTCCCACAGTCCAAAGACACGCTGCTGCCTAGGTTAATTGCCCTGATTGTATTGCGCCCGGTGCCCTGACACGTTGTAAAATAGTGGCTTCGCTTATATGGGCGCGTTGTATGTTTTGAAACATTTGCAGTCGTAAGATAAACTTCGGTTGGTGGAGCGAGTCACCCAGTAAGGTCACGAGGAAGGCGAAGCACGTCACGCGAGCCAGAAAAACCCGGTTTGACGCCTGGTCCGGGCGGTGGAAACTTTAACAAACTTCAGTATAACGTTGTTGTCATTAACAGCATAACCTTGGTTGACTTTTTTGGGGCGAGTGTCGTCAGCGAGCAGCACTTTTGACAGCTGGTGCGGAAAATAAACAAACACACAACATCGATCCGTACATTGTCAGAAACCGCTTAATCCTGTACGTGTCCCGCGGTTAACCGGAGCCTATCCCGGCAGACAAAGGGTTCAAGGGAGGGCTATTCCCAGGCTGGGACGCCAGTCCATCACAGGGCACTGGGAGGAAATTATTCAGGCCAATTAACCATCTCTTTGGACTGTGGGAGGAAACCGGAGTATCCGGCGAAAAGCCACGCGGACACGGGGGGAGAACATGCAAACTCCACACAGAAAGGCGGCACCCGAGCCAGGAATCAAACCTGGAGTCTTCTTGCTGCGAGGCGACAGCGGTACTCACCGCGCCACCGTGGATGGGTGAAATGTGTGTCGACTTACCTCTCGTGACCCATTAAGCGAGCATGAAACAGTACACCTCACTTGCCGTTACTAATAATAGACCGATTCTACCTCCACGGTAAAGTCCCCACACTCAGCGGGGCATTCCAGTGTTGTTTGGGGTCCCTTGAGCTTTACCTGTAAGACGACACACGGTGTGTAAGTGGAGCCGACCAGCACACCTGGGAGGAAACGACCTCAACTTGGAACACAACTACAGATTCAGCAAAGAAAGAGACGCTATCGTTTGAATTGCATCACCAGGGATTCTGAACCTTTTGTTACATCAAGGCCCCACCTGGGTCTCCACGGACCACTAGGTGTCGCTCGCGGCCCACTGCTGGGTCGCCACCCACCGGTTGAGAATGGCGGGATTTGTTTTCTTGCTAAATGCTTGATTGAGAGGAGCCAGTTCAGGTGGCTCCCCCAGGAAGTCAAGCAGACACGGCCTACTGGGTGGAGACCTAGAGGCCGACCCAGGACACGCTGGAGGGATTATATCCTTCAGCTGGCCAGGGAACGCCTCAGGAAGAGCTGGAATCAGTTGCTGGCCAATTAACCTATGCAGCAACTTGTAATAATAAAAATATATCTATCCTGTCATACTTCACCGCGTGTCCGAGTTCGGCTCGGTGAACGTAGCGGCGACCAGGAGCGGTTCACACATTATTACTACCGAGGGAAATTTTAACTCGGGTCACCGGGTTCTTGGGGAAATGTGCTGCCCCCTCAACCTTCGAACGACACGCGATTCTATATGGGGAGCGCGCGCGCGAGCAGGATTCGTGTCTGGATGTCGGCAGCAGCGATTTCGCAGCCGCTCGCAAGCCCGGAACTCTGGGAGCCGACTGTGTGCCGCACGTGTAATAAACCCCGCGGCGCGGCGCGGTCCGTGTAACAGTTCCCTCCATAGCTCACTCGGCCTGACAGCCGTCGCATGCTGTTCCCTGGCAAGAGCCGCGGGACAAGAGGCAGACACGTGTATCGGTCTCTGAGAGAAACGGAATTTCGATCCTATAAATGTCCTGTACATATGGCAGAATTATAATAATGATAATAGCATTTATAGAGCGGGGGTCAAGGTAGAAGCGTTGACGTCTCGATCCCTGTCTGGTAATACTTGCTGTTGCCTGCGAATTCTAGCAAACACTTCGAAGCCGAGCTGAAAGACAACGATGTCCAGAAGCTGACCATCGTGCTTCGAAGAATCGCAAAGAAGAAGATAGAGCGTCTTTCACCCGAGGGTCACAACGCGCTGCACAGGGCTGCGGAGAGAACGACAAATCAACAACGACAGAGAACGGTAATCAGCAACAAATTATTATTATTTTCATCCGAGCTGTGGCGAGAACGACATGTTAACAACGGGGAGACCAAATAATCGAGAGTGAAGCAATAGCGATAAGCCATAAGACATAGCACACAAATAAAGTTCTTCTTCTTTGCGATTCTTCGAAGCACGATGGTCAACCTCTGGACATCGTTGTCTTTCAGCTCGGCCTGAAAGACAACGATTCAAATAAAGTTGAATTGAATTGAATGGAGCGGCACGGATTGACGACCCACCCAGGACACTGTCGTGGTCGTAATCAGCAGCAGCGGGTCTTTGCACAATTAGCTAAGCTGCCGAATGTGGAGGATTCTTCCACACCGTGTTAATTTTTACGGCGGCTTGTCTGCACCGTACTTCGCCACACTGGTCAGTTCAGATATGAGGCCACGGCCGGTTCAGATGTCACCCGAATGCAAGGCACTGGGTTCACGGCCGCGGTTCGCCCTGGTCACTGCTGTGGGTGAGTGACGGGTGTATCATTACATACAACTAATGTGTTTAACAACACAGACCCTATTCATTTTCGATCCGTCCGCGACACTGACATTCATTTTCGAAACGCGGCATCAATGAAAATTATTATCTTGAATAATTAAATCATCACCGCTCGATTATCTCCTAACTCGGGTTGCGACAGTCAACTCCTCTGTTCATCGATGACGGTTGCTCTTTAGAGCTGTTCTTTCGGGATAGCCGTGTCGAGCGATCTCCCTCGCGACGTTTCGCCTCCTGTAAAGAGCTTGCGCGCTCACTGGGTATTTTTATGCTGTAATAATATATTTTTTAAAAATAATATGATGCTTCCAACGTGGGAGACGAAACGTCGTGAGGGAGAGAGGGAGACTGCTCGACACGGCTATCCCGAAATAACATATTTGAAGAGCAATCATCACGAATCGAGCCGTGAAAACCTCCATCAGGACTCCGTTCCTTGTCGAGGCGGCGCCGCTAATGTTCTGCGCGACGTTTGACGTTTCGCCCCCCGAGCCGGGAGCCTCTCTGGGAACTCAATGTCCCCGCCATGTTTCCGCAGCAGTCGGTGACACGCGGGACACCACGTGGCACAGCCCGACAACACACCGGGGATCCGTGCCAGCGAATGACGCAATCGAGCGGCGCGGTTTGAGAAGGCCCCGTGCCACCAAAGCCCTCGGCATTCGTGAGGTGGACAGGATTTCTAGAAAGAAGAAGCGGCGGAATTCTGTCGGCGGGCTGTAAATACATCCTTAGACGCCGCGAAGCGCCGCACGTGAACCCCCGCTCGGGGTCACGTCATCTCGAGAAACTGCATGATCGGCATGAGATCACGTTGTCATTATGTGGGCGGCAGGGTGGCGCAGAAAGAAAGTGCTGCCCGAGGCGGTTTGATTCCCGCCTCGGACGCTTGTGTGTGTGAAGCTTGGGGGGGTTTCTCCTCTCCCCGCTGTTCTGCGTGGGTTTCCTCCGGGTTCTCCTGTTTCCTCCCACAATTAAACAAAAACACTCCTTAATATATTGGGCGATAACATTATAATGCGTAGGAAGCAGCGTGAAGTTTGGTAACAAAAAAAACACTCGATGGCCGACATGGGATCAGGCGGGCTTCATCCATCCGTGATTGAGAATGGCCAGAATAAAATATAATATTACATTTGTGTGTTATAAGCTAAACATCAAAAACGATTAAAGCGATGTAAATATCCCCATCCACTAATCATAGTGTTCGTGTAACGGTTTGCGAACCTTGCATGAAAGGCGCTTTAAATATGCAATGTATTGTTATTATAAACTCACATCGAAGATTCGTGACATTTTCTCAAAACCGGTCGGTGAAACATTTTGATGCGCCTCTCCCGAGACACGTGCCTGCTAAGGACACGCGCCTCTCCTAAGACAATCCAGTGTGTGAGCACGTGCCTCCGCTAGGACAAGACAACCTTAATGACCGCGCGTGCCTCTGCGACACCAACGCCAGCGGCTAGAACGATAACACCGTTTGCGGAACACGTCCCAGCGCTAGAACAATAGACGGCGTGTGGCGCAGCACGTGCCCCTGCCAGAAGCATGCCTCGCGTGGGCACGCAGCTCTATTTGCGGGGTGACGCGCCCGCGTGCCCGCGAGCTGGCAGCCGGCGGGATGGACACACGGTGCCTCCCGCCGTCGTCTCTAACGAGAGGACGGAATGTGCGAATCCGCAAGGATGGGGGACATCCGACCGATCGAGCGGCTGCCAGATTGCTCGGATGGGAAGCGGGGGGGCCGGTCAGAGACACAGAGAGGTGTTTTGTTACAATGTCGTTCTCTCCGCAGCCCTGTGCAGCG
>JAZEWU010000007.1:885536-901360 GCA_036362915.1 Geotria australis | reverse complement strand
AATAATATTACATTTACATTTATAACGCGCAGATATTCGTTCTCTCGTCGAATGATTACCTTCGACGGTAAATGAATATGTGCGATTGCTATTATTATTCAGCTCATGCATGTAGACGTGAGTATAAGATACAACCATTGTCGGGAGCTCGCCGGGATCACGGGAACGCGACCGGCGAGCCGCTGCTTTGGTTTCCCCCAGGTTCTCACTGCTCATCATGATGCCCAGAGAGGCGCCTCTTCCTCCCCATGCCACCCCAGGGATTACCCCCCCTCACCCCCGCACTGCGGGGTTTACTGCCCCAGGTCACTCTTCCTTGTGACACTACACTCGTAGCTCTTCTCCCCCGGCTGGAGATCCCGAACGCGCTGCGGTGTTAGGCAACGGGTTTGGAGTGAAAGCTGGCGCCCAGGTCTGCCCGGAGGAGGATTAATTGTCCGTTCTGCCAAGAATTCTGTGGAAAGGCTGTTTTTTTACGCGCGCGTCATGTCTATTGCGCATGAGCGTGAGCGTTTTACGGCTGGCTCGCCGCAGGAATGCGTCTGACGCCCGTGCGTGGTTCGTCGGATAAAGATATTCGTACAGCGTTTAGATTATCGTCGTTTGCCAACGGAGATTCACGCGGAGGGCAACGCTGAGAATTGCACTCGGAACAGATGCAAATAAGAGGCATCTTCGGGGACGCTGGCAGATTTTTGCCGCTTTTAAGATTGCCAGTTTCACGACCTTTCAGTATATTGGTTTTTATTGGTTGTTTTTTTCTTTCGTTGTTGACATGCCGTCCTCTTCGCGGCCCTTATGCAGCGCTTTGTGACCCTCGGGTGAAAGGCGCTATATAAATTTATATTATTATTATCGTTTTGACTTTGTACTGATGTAGGTTTCTACGGCTCTCAAGAGCTGCTCTTTCGGCACAGTCTTGTCGAGCGTTCCTCTTCTCCCGCGATGGAGAGGGTAGGAGGAACGCTCGACACGGCTATCCCGAAAAAGCAGCTCACGAGAGCAACTGTCTCTCCTTCCCAGGATAGATTGATAGGTAGATGTTTATTATTGCAGCAGAATAAACCCTGCGAGCTTGCAAGCTCTGGAAGCGGGATTCATGCGATATAGCAAACGCTCGACACGGCTCTTGAGCACAATCCTCATCACATTAGCTGCCAATAAAGGTAAAGCACGTGACTATGAGGGACGATAGCCGGTGGTCGAAACTAGCGACGGAATGGCAGCCAAATCAGGGAGACGCGGCAGCGAGCGGGACGTATCGTGGCATTCCGATACCGCCAGCCAGCGACGATGACAATCAGGCAAGGCCGTCATCCAGCAGTGGATAGATGACGGTTAACGCCGTGAGCTCGTCACGGCTTTTGTTTCGTTTTCACGGGAGGAGAAGAAACAAAAAACAGCGCGTAAGAAATGTGGAAACTCGCCGCGTTTCGCCGCTAACATTCGCAACGTTTAAAGCAGCTCCGTCGGAGTTTCATGCCAACGTTTGGCAACGCGCCCTCCTCCTCCTCCTCCTACGAGGCGGCGCGTGCCAGTCGCTGGTGCTTGCCAGCGGCTTAACGTTGCCGCCTGTTAAAACGTTATTACGGCAACCGCATCTCTCGATGGCACGTAACCTCGACCTGTTAGCAGAAGGAGAGCGAAGTCCATTTACATCATCCTCATTATAATAATAATATTTTTTATTTATTTATAACGCGTGGCACATATTCGTTCAATCCCGAAGGATATACATTCGAGGAGAGAACGACTCAGAGGCAATAACGAGAAAAGCGCAGAGAGGCGGAGGAGGCAGCGAGGCGGTTTTTCCGGCCACAATATATTGCCACACACCGCTTCCTAAATATGATGATGTTATCGGCCACTGCTGATAACATCGTACCCACTGCACGTTGGCGCAGTGGGTATCGCTGCCGCCTCACAGCAAGAAGGCCCCGAGTTCGAATCTCGGCACAGGTGCCTTTCTGTGTAGCGTTTGCATGTTCTCCCCGTGACCGCGTGGGTTTTCGCCTGGCACTCCGGTTTCCTCCCACCGTCCAAAGACATGCTGCCAGTTTAATTGGCCTACTGAGTAAATTGCCCCAGGTGCTTTGCGATGGAATGGCGTCCCACCCTGGGTATGGCCCTACCTTGCGCCCTGTGTCTGCCAGGATAGGCTCCGGCTCACCGCGACCCTGTACAGGATTGAGCGCTTTCTGAAAATGGATGGATGGTTTTTTTTAATATGTGGGAGGAAACCAGAGAAATCGGGAGGCAACCCACGCAGAACAGGAGGAGAGCACACAGAAACTCCCCACAGACATGCGCCTGAGGCGCGCGAGATGTGGACTCGCCACTATTCATAGCAAATTCCTCCTGGAAGCGTAGCTGGCCAGAGCCCAACTCCAGCTCGTGGCTACGGACCTGAGCTCTTCGCAAGCTCACGCCGAGCAAGCGAGCGCTCTGGTTATCGCGACGCATTGCGTGACAGTCGACGCCCGCGCTTACGCAATCTCCCCCCACTGACGCCGCCCAGGCCAGCCGTGTAAACGTGTGCACCAGGCGCGTCGCAGCCGCGGGTGTTGCGACACCCGCACTTTCACAGAAACATGATTCCATCCCCTCCCCCCACCTGTACACCCCACAGGTGGATAGGTGATCGGCAGGTCACGGGGCGGTGGGGTAAAGCGTGGGTGGTTTCCGCCGCTTCCCGAGAGGCGCGACGTACCGGCCGTCGTGGATGAGTAGGCCTAAACAACTACCCCCGTAGCAGCCGTTGTCCTCCACACTGCGCTCGCTGCGCGCTGTCGGGCCGGGGGGTCACCGGGGTTTGTTGGGCTGGTCACCGGGGTTCAAAGTGAAACTTATCAATGTCACGAGAATGGTTCGAAATAGCTCCGCCGTGAACACACCTGACAGCTAATGTACATGATGGCTTTGTGTTTGCGCCAGCGGCTCCACATCGCTGTCGTGGGAGGAGGATGGGTCCACGTGCCACGGCCTCTCAAGGACAACTGGGCGAAGCTGAGACACATTACAACATGCGTTTCGATTATTGAAAAAAAAAACAGTGCCCGCCGTGTGTTGTATATCTGTGGACAAGTGGGCTTGTGCACAGATATAAAACAATCCGATGAAATGCGAGGGTATTGTCGTGGCAGGACCTGTTACGTATTGCAGTGAAGAGTTTGTTTAACAACAACAGAATTAGACTGGTGTCGGTTTTCACGGCTGGATTTCACTCGCCACTGCGATGGACTGGCGTCCCATCCTCGGTGTTCCCCTGCCTTGCGCCCTGTGTCTGCCGGGATAGGCTCCGGCTCACCGCGACCCTCTACACAGTCTACAGGATTAAGCGGTTTCTGAAAATGGATGGATGGATTTCACTCGCCACTGATGTTAGCCCTGGCCGGGAATTCATAATGAGCTAACCATCACTTCTCCACCCGATTAATAACGATAATACCAACAAACGACTCAACACAATCGTCTCTAGCGCTGCCTTAAATGGAAAAGAAAAATAATAGGCGGCGTTTTGGGCAAGGGCCAAGATTAATAATGCACTTTGGCGAATATAATTTAATTCCCAGGAATCGGGAGAGCACCGCATTGTCGGAACGTTTGGGCCAATTTCCATACCTGAATTGTTTATTCAGGAATAAAAAATTGAACCGGTGAAAACCCACCTCGCATACTCACGGAGAAAACGCAAAAGCAGCACACACAAATAATATTCACGAATCCATTGCCGTGCCACTGTATCCTGACGCAACAAACTCGTGGCATTCCCGAGCAATTCTGACACATCGAGACGCGACAAGCGTTCATCATTACGGGAGCAGCGACGATTCTCTTTAAAGCATCGCCACCGCGCCGTCAGAGACACTCGCGCGGTGTCCCCGGGGGTTGGTCTCGTGAGCGGCGATAAGTTCAACTCACAGGAAGCAGACGTGGAAAGTATTCCCGGCCGATAAAGGACGCTAATAGAAGCGCAGGTTCGTGCGAATCACAACAAACTATAGGCCGAGCTGAAAGACAACGATGTCCAGATGCTGACCATCGTGCTTTGAAGAATCGCAAAGAAGAACAACAAACTATAGGCGGGTTACCCGGCCCGTTAGTGCATTCGATGCGTCTTTCTTTATATAATAATAATAATAATAGCATTTATAGAGCGCCTTTCACCCGAGGGTCACAAAGCGCTGCACATGGCTGCGGAGAGAACGACAAATCAACGACAGAGAACAGCAATCAGCAACAAATTCTTATTGTTTTTTGGGTTATTTTTTTATATCATTCCGTGTGGCTCTGTTTTGCAACGTCAGTTACACTCAATGTGTTGTTACCCGTTACGTCAACACTCTTTGCTTAACTCTCGTACTGGTATCAGGATTACGTCAGAAGTGTGTAACGTTTGTTTTCTTCCAATTGTTTATTGGTTAAGTCGCGTGTTTGTTGTATCGCAGGAATCCCGCTTCCAGAGCTTGCGAGCCTACTGGCTACTTTATGCTGTAACAATACACATCTGTCTATCAAATGGGTCTTCACCTGGTATAGATAAAGAACACACGAGTCCACACAGAGCCTTCATGTTCCCGTCACGACCGCTGTGAATTTCCCAAACAATGCGGACACTCATCATCCGTCAGTGCAGCCATGCTGCAATACCGTAGCGCGTTTGCGCCAAGATCTCACACAGCCATCGGCGTCACGTGATGCCAGAATGCATCGACTGCAATGTTTGCGGTGGGGAGGCGATCAATCAGGCCTCGTGGTTCCTATGAGGACAGACCAGACATGCTCTCGACCTGTCTGTTCTAGTTTAGCATCGTTCGGTTTCGGCAGAAACACGCCTGGGGCTTATGGCAGGGCTTGAGCCTTCAATCCTTCAATTCAACTTTATTGTCAGTTCCGCTGCATGTACAGGATCGAAATGTCGTTTCACGCTCAGACCCCCGGTGTTGGAATATACAAGGACTGGAACACAACGAGGGTTTAAAAATACTCGGATAAAGAAAACAAAATACAAAAAAATTATATATTTACAGGTTAAGCTAAGCTGGGGGTCGGGGGGGGGTACAATAACATGGCACAGATCTAGAACAAAAACTATATCCATTCATTTTCTAAACCGCTTGTCCTGGTGAGGGTCGCAATCGGACAGACGAGGAAACAGATTTGGCAGGAGGAACTAAAAAAACTGACAAAGCCGCCGCGCAGTATAAACACGAGCCACGCCAAGGACAAGTGCTGACCCATCCACTTGCAGCCCGCGACCATTTCAGGGGCGACCGGGCACCACCCGCCCGATCACGGGTTCCGCCGAGGACAAAGTCCTCCCAGCGGATCGCTGGTGGCAGAGATACCTGGGGTGGCTGCAGGCGGTGTAATTGCACCGGCGGCAGCCCGACCGGACGGGCTAGGAAGGCGGGGCAAGAATCCCGTACAGAGCTTGCAAGCTCACTGGGTGTTCTTTTGCTGTAATAATAATAACAAAACTAAAATAACAGACCGGGCGGCCTGGGAGCCCAGGGTTCGTTCCCCAGCTCGGGTGCCGCCTTTCTGTGCGGAAGTTTGCATGTTCTCTTAGTGTCCGCGTGGGTTTTAGCCGGGTACTCAGTTTTCCTCCCACAGTCGAAAGATACGCCGCTACAGTTCACTCACCAAATCCACACTCACTTACTCACTCACTCACCCACTCAACCACCCACTCAACTCGCCTAACCACCAGGTACTCCAGTTTCCTCCCACGGTCCGAAAACACGCTGCTGCCTAGCATAATTCGTCATCATCACCATCATCAGAAACCGCTAACTCCTGTACAGGGTTGCATTGGAGCCTAGCGTAATTGTTCTGACTAAATTGCCCCCCGGTGCCCCGAGATGTAAATCGCTGCTGCCATCCCCGCTGGACAACTTGTTCAAAGGAGTAGCTCAACGGTTCCTTGCAGCTCAGATACAAAGTGACAGCGGCAGGGTTCACGCTCGCGGCCAGGCGCGCCGCAGCCGCGGGTGTTACAGGGAAAAAGTGTGGGGGGGAGTCATGTTTCTGTGAAAGTGCGGGTGTCGCAACACCCGTAACACCCGCGGCCGCGACGCGCCTGCTCGCGGCCACGCTGGGATGAGGCTGTGCAGCAATTGCTCGCGCAGCACCGTACGCACAACGAGCAATTAACCCAAGTATGCACCCCGCCGCACTGCTGATGCCGTGACAGGCCATACCCATAAACGGTGTCTAAAGTACCCCGAACGAAGCTCGACGCCTTTGTCTCGAGCGCTGCCTTAAAAAGAAAAAGTATGCAATAAGCGATTCTATTTGGGGGCGGTACGGTGGCGTAGTGGGTCGCGCTGCCGCCTCACAGCAAGAAGGTCCCGGGTTCGTATCTCGGCTCGGGGGCCTTTCTGTGTGGCGTTTGCATGTTCTCCCCGTGTCCGCGTGGGTTTTCGCCGGGCACTCCGGTTTCCTCCCACCGTCCAAAGCCATGCTGCCAGGTTAATCTGCGTACTGACTAAATTTCCCCAGGCGCCCTGCGATGGACTGGCGTCCTACCCTCGGTGTTCCTCTGCCTTGCGCCCTGTGTCTACCGGGATAGGCTCCGGCTCACCGCGACCCTGTACAGGATTAAGCGGTTTCTGAAAATGGATGGATGGTTTTCGTTTTATTTACCCTAAAGGTATGATGGGTTAAGTCGCCGGCCAACCCCCACCCACCACCCCGCGCCCAAATGTAAGCCACGCACTCGACCACTCAGTCACGATCCAATACAATGTACGTTATGCAATATACATTATATACTACGTAATGCAACATTCATTGTACATTACGTAATGGTATTACAGTAAATAGCTTTCTGTTGGAGAAATATTAATGCACGTTGTCACGGCTCGATGTCTGAACGTTGCTCTTTGGAGCTGCTATTCGGGATAGCCGTATCGAGCGTTCCGAATCTCTCCTTGGCGACGTATCGCCTCCCACGTTGGAGGCATCATCGGGCTTCTGACAATGTCAGTCAGTTTGTATTTAAGCTGGAAGGAACCGTTAAGCTGTGTGGCTCTATTTAACAGTTGTCCGGCAGGGAGGCGTAAGCAAGTTACAATATCTCAGGGCAGCGGGGTGCAATTTTGTCAGGACAATGAATCTAGGCAGCATGCCTGTGGACAGTGAGAGACAACCGGAGTACCCAGAGAAAACCCACGTGCAGATGGTGGAGAACATGCAAACTCTACACAGAAACGCACCCGAGCCGGGAATCGAACCCTGGACTTCTTGCCGTGAGGCGGCAGCTCACCTCACCGCGCCACCGTGCCGCCATGCCACACAGTCTGTTTACTAGAGGTTTGCACAGCGGCACATACTGCACCACTCTAACCCGTGCCACTTCATCCAGGTGCCACCAGTGGCGTAGCGTGGGTTGCCAGCGCCCGGGGAAAGGCAAGTATTTGCGCCCCCCCTAACCCGTGGACCGTTAGCACTCCCTGAGTCCCTTCCACCAGTCCTGTATTGGATAAGAAATGAACACCGCGTCAGCAAAAACAATTCTCACAGCAAAAAATGTTCGGTGGCAACGTTTATTTGCCCCGTCGTGTTGAAAAACTGTGTAGAATGTTCGAACATTGGGAGATTTTCTGTGTGAGGGGGAGGGCGCGCACAATTTTATATATTATTACTGATTATTATTTTTTAAATTTGCGCCCCATAAAAATGTTGCGCCCGGAGCAACTGCCCCGGTGGCCCCGCCAACGCTACGCCACTGCGTGCCACTTCAACCCGCGCCACTCCAACCCGTGCCACTCTAACCCGTGCCAATTTAACCCCGTGCCACCTCGAACCCTTTCCACTCTAACCCGTGCCACTTCAACCCGTGCCCGCGCGCGGCGCACGCAACAGGTTTCCCCATCGAGCTGACCGCTCGGAAAACACGGCGACTAATTAGGTACGTCGCGGAGTCGTGTCGGCACGTACCCTGAGCTCACCGTGCCGTCTGTCCACACAGGCCACCTGTTTCCACGCTCAGCAGGAGAAAGCTAACAGGGAAAAGGGGGGGCCCGCTCGCAACACACCGCTGGCATTTCATCATTCTGGCCCGGGGCGTCACATGAATGATCCTGCCGCCGGCTCGGGGGGGTTATAAGTATCATCTTTAACACGCGGCCGAACAAACCGGGCGAGTGTTTCCCCTACCCTCCTCCTCTCCCGATACGCGCAACTCCGAAACATCTGCCGCCGCGAGATGTCCCGTCGCTTACACTATGTGGCTTCTCTTCCCGTAACCATTATCCCCTCGGTGGCCCCGGCGGCGAAGCGCGTGTAACACTGGCCGCCTCTTGCGCCACCGATTGTGAAACGTTACCTTGTGCCCCCCACCGTGCTAGCGGCGCTGCCGATTAAACATAGCGCACCGCAGTGTCCGCGCTGCCCTTCTGGCGCCAATGGCGAAGGGGACTGGAAGGTCTCTGTGGCCGATCACTCAGGGCGGAGGAGCGGCCAGTGTCTCTCAGCCAGATGCCATGAATCCACCAGCACCTTGAACCCCGAGTAGAATTCACTTTTGTGCCGAGCTGCAATTTGGAAAAAAGTTGAAAGCTGTTCCCCCTTTTATTGTGTAATACGCTTCCGGGGATCCCGCTTCCAGAGCTCACAGGGTATTTTCTGCTGTTATAATGAACATCTAGCTAAGCATCTATCTCTTCGATGTATTCCAACCGCGCCGTTACACGTTTGCACTTTATTGTCTCTTGTTGAGTTAATATCCATCCATCCATCCATTTTCTAAACCGCTGTTCCTGGTGAGGGGTCGCGGTGGCAGCAGTCCAAGGAGAGTGGACCAGACATCCCTTTCCTCAGCAACAGATTCCAGCTCTTCCTGGGGGATTACCAGGCGTTCCCAGGCTAGCCGAAGGATATAATCCCTCCAGCGTGACCTGGGTCGGCCTCTAGGTCTCCGCCCAGTGGGCCATCCCTGGATTTATTATTCTTGACCACCAGCCACGATGCGTCCAGCCAAAGCGTCACCAACTGTTCTTATCCGTTTGAATCACGTCTCTCGGCCGCGTGTGTTTTACAATCCCACCGTTTATCACATGATAGGCAACTCACAGAGCACTGTACCGTACGGTTTTTTTTGTTGCTAAAAGGAATTTACCATTTTGGATATTTTCCAGCGGTTTAATTGCTACGAGTTTCCTCCCAGCATAGCGCTGTGGTCGCGTCTGGTCTAGACGTGCCTGCGTCGAGCAAATCCGAACATGCATTATTATTATTATTTTAAACGTGATGTTTACATTCGTGGTTAAGGGCAAAAAATGTGACAATGCAGATACTGAGTCGTGACGGATGCTGCCGAGTTACTAATTGACCTGTCCCAACCGTTCGATTATATTTTAATGCGTGTCTTCATTTCCCAATTGTGCATTTTAAATGTACATACGAACAATCCCTGAACCTGACATCTGAACTCAATGATGGTATATGCATCGGTGCTCCGCCACGCGCGCTGAATCAGCACAGGAATTCGCAATCTTGCACACGTGAGCTACGGGTGTGCGCGGGGTGTGTGTGGGTGCAAACGCGATTCTGTGTGCATGCGTGTGTGCGCGCGTGTGTCTATGTGCATGCGTGTGTGCTTGCATTCGTATGTGTGCGTGCGTGCACGGGGAGCGGTGGCCCAGTGGTTAGCGCGCTGGGCCAGAAATCTGGCGACCCGAGTTCGAATCCCGCTCACGGCCAACACCAGTGACGATTTTCTGAACCGGTCCTAGACCTGCCCTAGGTCGAGTGAGCCTCAAATCAGTACCTAGTTTCAGACAAAGGCGGCCGTGCGTTGGGTGCGTGACCCTACAGTCTGTGAAGGCTACACGGGGGGATTTGTTGCGGGTGGGCAGGGTGAACGAGTGTGCGTTCCTTCACGCATTTACGCAAACGCTTGTGTCGGCACTACTGGCCCTAATCCTCCACCCACACCCAACAAATCCACCCCCCCCCTCCCTAAATGATCTCCCTCAAAAATGTGACTCCTCATGGGGAACTTCAACACTTCGGATGTTTAAATCTACGTGTGGTTTTTGTCTCGAGCATGTGGATGTTCATGTCCCAACGACGTTACAATCTATCTGTCTGCTTCGGTTTTTTGCCCGCGTCAAGTAATTTTTTTCTTTCTTTTTTTGAATCCCTTCCCTGGCAGCCCCAGCACTCAAACCGTACGGGTGCCATCTGACGTGAAATTACTTGCTCTTGCAGCAGCGGTTTTCACAAGTGCAGGACATTGCGCGCTGGCGACACGGACAAATTAAGCGCGCGCAATGAGCTTAAAGGGGCGCACGGCGGTGGCGCAGTGGCCAGCGCGCTTGCAAGATGAACCCGGCGACCTCGGTTCAATCCCCGGCCACGGCTCGGGCCCGTGGCGAGTGATTGATGCCCGAACCGGTCCACCCGGCCGCCTCTCTGCGACCCCACCCCCAAGCCACAGTGCTGACCACGCGCGGTGAAGTATTCGTTAAGTTGACGCTGCGTTTTCAATGGTATCTTCAAGTTTGTATTACAGATTTTTACTTTGAGAATGTGCTCTCCGTAGCTGCGTTTTCGCTGCAGCCGTGTCGAGCGTTCGTTCTCTCTCATTTGCGACGTGTTGCCTCCCGCGTTGGAGGCATCAAGTGGATTTACCGTGGATTACTCTGAAGAGCTGCTCTTTCGGGATAGCCACATCGAGCGTTCCTCCTGACTCTATGGAGCCGTGAAAACCTGCATCAATACCACAGCATTGCTCTCGGAAGCTGTTCTTTCGGGATGACCGTGTCAAGCGTCCCTCCTAGCCTCCTTCGCGGCATTTCGCCTCATCACTAGCCGACATACAATTCATCCCGATGATGCCTCCAACGTGGGAGAAAAAACGTCCCGGGGCAGGGGGGGGGGTGAGGAGGAACGCTCGACACTGCTATCTCCGAAAGAGCATCTCTCGAGAATAATCCCCCCACATCGAGGCGTGAATGCCGCTGATTGACCGTTGCAGCTCCTGCTGACGATGCTGATAAAACCTTGACCCTCGTAGCCACAAGACATCGAGGACGCAGGGGTCCCGCCGGTCCCGCTGCGTTGTGTCAGGGGTCTCGCGGGTGACTCGGCGTGGAAAACTCAGCAGCTCCGTTTCATGCATCCCCGCATGATGGCATTTCACATCAAGCCTCCGAAGCCGGAGCCCTGCGCGTGTTCTGCTGTGGCTGTGCGACGCGAACTGAAATACTCATTGAGGGCACTTCCAAAATCACTTCGCAGTAATGCCAACGATGCATGTATTTCCAAGTGTTGACTCGGGACGATGGAAACGTAACGTAATAATAATAACAACGATGCCAATGATTCAGCCGCAAAAAAAGCCTCGTTTGTGAGTCGGCTCGTGTTTCAAGAGGGCCCCGCGTTGTGATGATTCGCTAGCTCCGTTACATCGTCGTTTTCATTTTAGAGCATTTGCTGAGCACAGGCATCAAGTGCCAAGCGGTCAGCAACAATCGGCACTCTTATATTAAGGCCGTTAACACGAATAAATACGGTTTCTTGAAAATAGCAATTCAATGCTTCTTTGGGAAAATATGCATTGAATTGCTTCACGTGCAAGGAAACCTGAATACAATGCACGGAGGAAACCCTGGCATAGTACGGAGTAACGCCCACAGCTCCGCACACAGATAGATTAAATAATCCCTTGCAGTCCTTCCATCCCCTGGCCATCTCACAGTCGAAGCGCACTACTCACAACACCTGCGGTGGTCTGCATGCGAGCACGAAGCAGGCTCACCCCCTGCTTAGCTTCCGCCACCTGACGAGAGCGGGGCGCTTCCGTGACGAGATGAATCGACGGCGTGTTTAAACGTCACCCCGTCTTCCGTGGCATTGAGCCGTGGACGCCAGCTCACACACGCGGGACAGTAAGCCCATTGTCGGCACGGTGTCCGCACCCTCACCCCTGCCCACTCTCCCCGCATTAGTATGCGCTCCACTTGTCGCCTGGAAACCCCGACGGCTGGAGCACGCTTTTTTTGCAGATGATCCATCCATCCATTTTCTAAACCGCTTGTCCTGGTGAGGTTCGCGGTGGCAGCAGTCCAAGGAGAGTGGACCAGACATCCGTTTCCTCGGCAACAGATTCCAGCTCTTCCCGGGGGATTCCCAGGCGTTCCCAGCCCAGCCGAAGGATATAATCCCTCCAGCGTGTCCTGGGTCGGCCTCTAGGTTTCCGTCCAGTGGGCCTCGCCTGGTAGACTTTCCGGAGAAGCCTTCCAGAGGGCATCCTTACTAGATGCCCGAACCACCTCAACTGGCTCCTCTCAGTCCGAACGAGCAGCGACTCTACTCCGATTTCTGTGCTCGTCACCAAATTTGATATCGGTACACGGTTATATCGTTGTGCTGCTGATAATAATAATATCATTTTATATAGCGCCTTTCACCCGAGGGTCACAAAGCGCTGCACAAGGGCCGCGAAGAACCACATAATCGGTTCTCTTCAGAGTCATATTGGCACGTCCCCCCATCCAAGTTGTTTTCCTGTCCAAGGTTTTGTCATTACGATCTTGTGGCTCAGCCTGATGTTGCCCGAGGTTAGTTAGTCCTGATTAAAATTGCCCCCCGGTGCCCTGAGATGTTCCAGCTTGCTTACAGGTGCGGTGGCTGCGCGGTGAGTGGCGCTGCCATCTCACGGCAACAACGTCCTGGGTTCCTGTGAACGCACCCGGCGTGTTCTCATCTCGTAGAAGGCGAGATGTGATCCCGACGCCCTTCATAATTGATGAGGGCCTTTCAAAATAGCATCGTTTGCATTGTGACTCAAAACCAGCGCTTTGTGGTTTTTTTTTCCTCTTTGGCTTGCACTTACAGGAATCTCGTTCTCACGAGATGCCACGCCATTAGTCATTCATTTGCTCGTCTGTGGCTGCGGTCAATTAAGCATTACATGTAAATGCCGCGATGTGTCATCTGTAACCGCCCCACAGCTGGGACGCATCCAGGATGATGATAAAGACTATGAATGTAATGATTACCGATTATGTAAAAATAGAAAAAGGTTTTACCCTTTCTGGTAATAATACAAGTGTCAAGATGTAAAAACACCAAACAGACATCGTTCACGAAATGTTAAGTTTGCAAAAGCACTAAATGCTTTTGGAAAAAAAACATGCAAACACAATGCTTTGATAATGTGTGCATTGTCCTTGAAACTGATTGGCCCACAACACAGACGGCTTTCTTTAAAGCCCAGTCTCAGCAGTGGTTATCCAAGCATTGCCAAGAGGCAAGCAGCTCAGGACAACACAGCTAGCAATGCATTAGTAGCTCGAGTCAAGCTGTTATATCTTTTGTCGCAAACAAGTGTGGCTTTGTACAAACTTGACACTTTGCGAAAGGTGCCTATTCGGTGTTTTTAGATCTTAACACTTGTATGATTTCCAGAAAAAGTTAAACCTTGTCGCTTTTTGCATCATCTGTATGCTGGCAAAAGGCTCCCATAGCAATGATTACCGCACAGTAATGCCAGTATTATCGTTGCGTGTGATTGTGCTGTCAATGTAAAGCCACCCCCTCGATTGTTTGCATTGGGTGGGTTTTTATCCGCACTGTAAGGGATTTCATGTTGCCGGAAGCTCCGCGGGGGGTGGAGGGGGCAGGGTGGAGGGGGCTGCATCTGCTGAAAAAGGTAAACAGCTGGAAATATAAACTGAAAACCAAACACGTGGGGTACCACATCATAGTTTGACCAGATGCATCCTCTCAATCTTATTGCAATGTTTGATCTAATACAGCAATGCAAATCTTACCAAGGCTGATTTGACCAAGTCCCATTACAATCCTTATCAGCCGTGATACACCCACTGCTGGATGAAAGCCTCCGAGCTCAAACCGCGATCACCTCTAACGATCCAATTCCATCGCTCCATCTCCTCGACAGACGAACACTCAAACGCCGTTCAATCCTCCTGGCCGGTGTCATCATTCCCGGGCTTGGATCTCGTCCCGTATAATGACGTGTTTGGCTGGATTAAAGAAAAACCACCGTCAAGCATCGACGCGGTCATTAAATGTGTTTTACGGAATATTATCTGCAAATCCTCCGTCTGCCCCACTGCACTGATACAAGGACGCGAATGCGGCGATTGACCACTCGCCAGGGATCCGGTGTCCGACGATGCTTTTCCAGCGCGGTGACGCACACGCGGGGCCCCAAGCGTATCCCCACCATTCCGATTGGGGGCCCGATTGGGGGCCCGATTGGGGTGGTCTTGGGGGGCACCTGGTCTGTCTTGTACTCCAGGGTTGGGGGTGGATCGGTGTGGTGACAGCGGTGGTTTTGTGGGCAGTGTGCGCGCGTGTTGCAGTGGTTGTAGGGAGCGGTGGCTCAGCGGTTAGCGCTATGCTGGGCTACAAACCTGACTGTGACCCGAGTTCGAATCCCGCTCACGGCCAGCACCAGTGACGAGTTTATGAACCGGTTCCTGGGCCTCCCCTAGGTCGACTCAGCCTCAAATGAATACCTGGTGCGCCGCACAGACATCGCCAGTCGGGACACAAAGGCGGCCGGGCGTGGTGCTGGCCACCCACCCCCTCATGTGCCGCGCTGGCCTTCATAAGTGTTCCCAGCGCTTGACCCTACAGTCTGTGAAGGCTATACGGGGACACGAGTTTTTGTGATTGTGTATTTAACTGTGAATGTGTTTGTATACACGAGGGTGAATTCATAACATGAAAACATCTGTGACTGTATGTGAGGGTTTTCACGATTCAAGTTTGCACGATGTCTCGTGTTGGTGGTGGTGGGAGTGGTTCTCATAACTCAGGGTTCACAGAGTTCGCTCTGCTGCAAGGGGGGGTATTGGGTATGTGCGTGTGTGTGCTCGGGTCATGAGCAGTTCTGGTTTTTTCTGTCCTCTATGAAGACCAGCACCATCACACATCCACCACTATCTACAACAAGACAAAGATCCCCTGTATAGCCTTAACAGACTGTAGGGGCAAGTGCCGTTAGCGAGCACCTATGAAGGCCGACACGGCACACGAGAGGAGTGGGTGACCAGCACCACGCCCGGCCGCCTTTGTCTCCCTAGTGGCAATGTTTACACACTGCACTAGGTACTCATTTTGAGGCTGAGTCGACCTAGGGGAGGCCCAAGACCGGTTCAGAAAATCGTCACTGGTGTTGGCCGTGAGCGGGATTCGAACTCAGGTCGCCAGATTTGTAGCCCAGCGCGCTAACCACTGGGCCACACACCCACCACTATCTACAACACCATCCCGACACTCCCCCTACCTCTACCACCACAAGTGCAACCTCAACACAATTTCACCTCGACACAAACTTCACCAGCGTAGATCCTCGTGGTTCTGGGGCCTTCCACGCTGATTAAAAAGCATTGAATCCTCCCAATGCAATCATTGACTTCTATTTTAATCCCAGATTTAATCGATTTATTCTAAGAGGGCACCGAGCAGTAAACAAGCATTCGTGTATACATGGCTAATCAATCGTCAAACTATTGTTGAATTGTCTGTATGCCGAAAGCCGCTCGGACAAACGGGCGCCCCCCCCCCAACTCACACTCCGTGGGGGCCCCCCTCAAATAGCCTGGGTTGCCCCATGATTAGGACTGCTAGTACTCACCACACATCCCTCACGATCAAACCATCACATTGTTGTATCGTAGGAATCCCGCTTCCAGAGCCTGCCAGCTCACTGGGTATTTTCTGCTGTAATAATAAACATCGTCTCTATCTAATTACCACCATAAACTCAGCTTCCCAACCACAAGCACCATAAATCCGCCACAGCATCACCTTTACACTTCCCTTATAATCAACGC
>JAZEWU010000007.1:865828-885045 GCA_036362915.1 Geotria australis | reverse complement strand
GCGTTCACGTCGCGATCCCTGTCAGGTAGTACTTGGTATTGCCTGCGAATTCTACCAAACACTTCGAAGCCAAGCTGAAAGACAACGATGTCCAGAAGCTAGCCATCGTGCTTCGAAGAATCGCAAAGAAGAAGACCACACAACCACCTCCATCACCCACCCACAATCACCCCCCATGCACAACCACCTCCGCTACCCATCCACAACCACCCGCTACCACCACCACCCACACACTAACCCCCGCCCGCACCAAGAACCACCTCTGCACACCACACAACCACCTCCATCACGTTAACCCCCACCACCCACAACCACCACCCCACCCCACCCGGACGCGCGCTTTTCGCCCACGCACGTGCTCGGGCCGCGCCGATTGGCCGCCAGGGTGGCTGGCGCGCTCGGCCATTGGCTGCCGGGCCCGGTCCGCGTGTACAGGCGCTGGCTACGGAGCTCATATAAAGCGGCGCGGCGAGACGACCGCACGGAGAGATGCGGGTGGCCTGAGGCTGGCTGGGCGACTAGCCACACAAGCGGGATTAAAAGGTGTGTGTCCGCGCCTAGAGGAGCTTCAACGCAAACCTCCACTTTATAACGTCCACCCCTCCACCTTATCTCCTGAGCCCTAGGCTGTTTGTAAGAGACAAAAAGCTTGCTCAACAGCGCATTCGTACGTAAGGATAACACACGCGTAAGAAAATCGGCGCGTAAGATTGAATTAACCGTGTCGAGTTTTAAGGCTTAGCTTCTTCTGAGATGTGTCTGTATGTGCGCGATATTTCTGACTTGATGCCACACGGTTAGGATATTGTGGGAGCCAGCGGTCGGAAGTGTGTGGAGTACTGTAGTTAAGTGCAACGCGGGAGCCGTGTAGAGCCATCGTAAAGGAAGCTTCCTCTAGCCTATACGTTCGAGGTGCCGTGATAGAAGGTCGCAGACTGTGCTGAGAACCTCGCGCGTTGCGGGCCGAGGAGACGGGGAGTCGCCTCTACCGCCGCGACCGAGAGCATGCACTGTTCCAGGTAACGCGGCGAGTCGCGGCTTTATCGGTAATGTTTGTTGTCGTCACCGCGCCGTCGACCAAATCCACCACCGCACTGAACCGGCGTTGTGAAGAATAGTCAAGTAATTGTTGCGGCCAGCGCGCGCGATGGAGGAAGGCACGCGGTGTCTTGACTTATCCAGCAGTGGATTTATTCAAACTGGTTCCTAACCTGGGCTACATCACGCCACCCCCCTGGGGTTGCGAGACGCCCTTGCTGGGGGTACATTTTATGTGGATTTATTAATAAGGGGCGCGAGAACATATTTTGAGAACGAAATGGGGACGGGCTGCAGTAAAAGGTTAAGAAGCACTGGATTAAAACAAAGGAAACGGTACACGTGGCTGGTTGATGTGTTTAGAGCGCCTGTTGAGATACAGAGCGGTCTGCCCGGTTAATTTGATATATTTTCGTCTGATATATAAACGCAACCAATTTAATGCAGAAAAAGCGTGAGCACAAGGTGCGTGTGCCGCTGGTAAAGTTGTGGGTTTACATAAACGCCTGTGGTTCCGTGCACGCGTGGATTGTTGAGCGTTTTCCCATTGTCCGGTACGGTACCGCCCTCGCCAGATTTACACATCAACCAAGGATGGATTGCATCCCAGTTATTTGCTGGCTTTATCGATATTGCACAATGGCAAAAGCTGTATAACCTTGTAACAGTGCGAGTTATATGGAATTACACACTGGGCCAGGCTGTTGAAACTAGTGATTAAAGTCCACAAAGGTCACCTCGCATGAGTTGAGTGCGTGGTGGGTTTTTTTGAATTAACCGCCACTAAATTAGCATCCATCAATTGCTGCGACACCAACGGATTCCCGTGCCTCGCATACAAATGTTGCTATTCATGCAGCAGATTCATTAACACCAGTCGGCATCACAGAGGCTAAATTAACAGACGAGATGTACGTATAGATTCTTAACTGTTAAGATTTTTTCGGCCAAAGTAAAAGTTGACACGCGGCATATATGGCTTTTGTAAAGTTGACCATATTCGCGCTCAGAGTTTGCCAACACCACCACCCTCATTAGCTTTAGCCGCACATCAATAACCTTTGTTCTTCCAGTGAAGTCTAACTCATTCTGGACGAGGTACGTTGGAGTGTATACACGTCTTTGCTTAAAAAAGAGAGCGAGAGCCTCGAGTATTCTGGCTTATTCCGAATACAAATCCTACCACTCGTGTGGCAAGAGAAATTTGAGAGACACTGGATGAAGGGTCCCTCCCCACTCTGTGGCAAGTCGTATCGGTTTTATGACACTGTAGTTTAACCTCTGGTCAGTGTGAGTCGGCACAGTTGGGGGGGGGGTAAGGAAGGTGGGGGGGGCACGGTTTGTTCAGGTATCACTTGCCACTATTGTTACCCATGGCTGGGAATCGAACTTGAGACGCAATTGTTTATAAATATCAGGCCATACATCTTCACGGTACAGTACGTGTTTTACAGAATTGCACGTGACACAGTTTCGTTTGAGAAAGCCTGCAAAACTGGAAATTCAGACGTGCATTACTCTGACGCAGTCGACTAAGCAAAGTCAACTGTAGCAGAAGTAAATATCATTTCCCAACCTTGGGTGGAGGACAAAGAATTGCGAAAACCAGTTTTGAAAATTACTCCGTGCATCACACGTCAATGAAAAATACCACACGGTGTCTTTTGTTTAATGAAGAAGTGGGATCACAAACCCGAGTGAAAATGAGCCTCGCAAAGTGGACGGAGCGGAGCGCGCTGGGAAATTGCGCAAAACCACTTTCCGCGAAGCATAAGCTCTGGCCGCTCTCATTAATACCGGCTCTGTGATGGCATCAGTTTAAACGCTGTAAGGGCTCCTTTCTTGCAACGGTCCGGTGAGCGTTATGGGAGAGAAATTGCCGTGAAAGTAGGTGTTATTTGGTCATTCTGGGGTGTATGTTTGGTTTAGTCATCCATTTGAGAGGGGAATGGAGGGGAGGTGGGTGCAATTTGGTGCTAATAAATTGGTGGCTGGATGAAAATCTGCAACCAATGCTGGTTTGAAGCTGGTGGGTTTTGTTGGGTTGGGACCGCAGGTAACAAAACAGGTTGTGCAATGATGCTCTACCTAAAGCTGCAATCTTGAAGGCCATAACAAATATTTTAATTGATGCACTTTGGGTTTCGCCAGAAATTTTTATTTGCGCAATCATCGTTAACGCATGACGTTTTACTGTGAGCCTGATAACGTAAAGGGCACAATCCTGTGAATTTGCTTCTTTTCACCGGGGACAAAGGTTTTTGGTTATTTTTAAAAAATGATTACTATACTGCAGTTTTGGGGGTCGGTTAGGTGGGTTGGGAAATGTTTACCACCAATTTTCCGCCATCAGCAGTTTAAATCCGCTGAGACAAGGCATAACAACATCTCTTCCTTGTTCCCGTGCGTGCGTTCCAGTGCCCGGGTGCTGCAAGTCCTGCCTCCGTCCCACCTGCACACCTCGTCGCCCTTCATCATGCCCATGTGCGATGTCGCCATGACCCTGTACTTTGCGCCGTCGCCTCCTCTGCGCGGATTCCTGCCGGCGCCCTTCCAGACAGAGTCGAACGCCTTCCAGTCGCGGGCCGCGTTCCGGTGGAGGAACGCGCGCAAGCCCCTGCGCTCCTGCATCAGCGGCGCTTCCTCCGTCGCCACCGCCACCGTCAACGCCGCGGCGGCCGACGCCAGCATGAAGAAGAAGCGCGTGGTGTTCGCCGACGCCCGCGGGCTGGCGCTGGCCAGCGTCCGTCTCTTCTCCGAGCTGGAGGACCCGTGTCCCGAGCTGCTCCAGTTCGAGCTGAGCGAGCTGCACCTCGAGGAGGTGGTGTCGAAGCTGGCGCCCGAGAGCAAGGGCGACGGCGCGGCCGGCGTCGGGCGCCTGGCGCTGGACTTCACGCAGCCCTCGGCCGACTACCTGGACTTCCGGCGGCGCCTCAACGGCAACATGGTGAGCCTGGAGAACTGCCTGCTGAACGAGCGCACGCTCTCGGGCACCATCAAGGTGAAGAACCTGGGCTTCGAGAAGACGGTCGTCCTGCGCATCACCTTCGACACGTGGAAGAGCAGCTCCGACGTGGAGTGCCGCTTCCTGCACGACGCCTACGGCGGCTCGGACACGGACACGTTCTCGTTCCAGGCGGAGACGCCGCGCGTCGTGCCGCCGCACGAGCGCGTCGAGTTCTGCATCTGCTACACGTGCTCGGGCGCCGAGCACTGGGACAACAACGGCGGCGCCAACTACCGGCTGGCACACGCCTCCGGCCCGGCGTGGAAGGCGGGCGCGTTCGACAAGGGCCGCGAGCAGCAGCAGCGGCGGCAGGAGGAGTCGGAGCGCGCCAACGCCGCCGTCGGCCGGCTCGCCCGATACGAGAAGCGCCCCGAGGTCGAGTGCGACCTCTACGGGAGTCCCCGCATCGCGCACGGACTGTTCCCCGAGTGGCAGAGCTGGAACGGGTTCAAGAATCAAAACCCGTATTATTAGAGGAATGTTTTTAATTAAAAGTGGTCGGCGGGTGCCGGCTGAGCGTAAAGAGGTGGGGGGGGGGACGGGGCTTTTCAAACGCGGGTCGCGACTCGGGCCACCTAGCCGCTGGTGGGATTTAACCCAGATTGTTGGGTGCGTACGCGTGAACCCGCGCGCTTTGTTTGTCCCGGTCGCGCAGCGTGTTGCTGGGTCCGCGACGCGCGCGCCCGCGCTAAGCATGCGGTTTTTGCAGTGCCACTCGAAGCAGCTGCAGGCAAATGCTAACTGCCGCAGATTACAGTGCGTTAATTTGGAATCGAGCGATTTTAACGATGATGGTGTGTAATGAGAATGAAGTCGCGGACATGCACGGAGCACCGAGTGTTGGAGTTGCTCTGCAGACTCACTACGTTGTTTTCACGTTTAAATATCGATGGACTCGAGCCACAAGGTCATTGCATCGCATTTTCAAGAGTGCATCATGGAACGGTTAAAAATGAGTAGGGGTTTTGCGTTCGGAGGAATATCTACGAGAGTGGCTCTTGCTACGGGAAGTTTCAAGAACAACGATGGTATTGGGTATTGGCGTCTCCTGGACTGTTCATTAGAATGTGATCAGATGAAACGTGGACGTTGTGTTTTTGCTCCAAATGGTTAAGGCGCTAACACCACCAAGCCCTGTGCACACATGTCGGCATCTGGACCGTACATCGTTTCCCAGTTATTAACCAGAGCCCCACGCTGCTTCCTATTCCACGCATACCGGAGGTGTTTTAGCACGCAGTTTGTGGATTTTTTTTTTTAGAACTTATTGTTCATTGTGTAATGACCAACAACCAAAGGAAACCGCTTTGCAACTGTGAACATGGACCGAGACGTTTGAGAGGATCGTTTCAAAATAAGAGAACTACATTTTGACAGTCCTCAATGAAAAGTCTGTTTGCAGTAAAGTGTCTCGCGGCGCTCTCGGCCGATCAACGGTGCCCAAGCTCGGCTCCTCGGCCGCCCGTTTCAAGCAGTGTCGCTTGTCCGAATGATCAGTCTGCGAGAGGGGTTTGTTTAGCGGCCACTTGTGGTGCCGTTGAGTGCGAATGACCGACCTGGCGTCCTACTTGCGCTGTGGATGTTTTCTCTATGTAAACGTTATTCCAGCGTCGGAACTTTTGAAGAGCGGTCCGTGTTTGCGGCTGCCAGGCCCCTGCCAGAAACGAAGAAGCCAGCCCCCACGCAAAGAAAACCGGCCGGGCGGATACACAATCTATCTAACGCGGTCGCGCAGCATAACCGACCGTTTCCCAAACACGAGTGTGTGTGTGTTCATAACGGGCTACGCGTCAACGGTGAATTACCAAACGAAGAATGTGTTAATTCTACATTCGCCTTTTGTTTCAAGATTGCCTTGGGGTCTGGTGATGTTTAAAAAATCAATTTTCGGTGGAGTGTTAGTGTTACCGAATAATGTTATTTATGTCACGTTTGCAACTGTAAATAAGCCATTGGATCATACCGAAATGGACTAAACAGGTCTAGAAGCATGTGTAAAGAAATGTTGAATACAAGAACACAATGAGCAGCTACCAGATGTAAGCCTAGCAGTGCCTTTTTTTAGAAGTACAGAAGTTGCTAGATTGAGCAGCATATGTAAGGCTTTTGTAAACATGATTTTGCTCGTTCTGTGCACTGTACATAACGCTTTCGGACGCATTGGTAAAATGGGTCCGTAGCTTAATGAAATTTGCATGAAACGTTTGCACACTACTGTACACTAATGAAGCTATTCTGCAAGTGCATTGCTGGAGTCATTTTGCTGTAAAGAGGGATACTGGGGGATATTAATTGATTGCATGTGTGAGAGCAGAATGTACAGGAATGTCTTGTTTCCTTCATATTGAAGGCGCCCACCCATATTATCACGACCGCGCTGTGTGGACACACACAGGAGATGCTAGGGCAAAGCGGGAGGGTGACGGCAAGTGTCGTATTGCTGTGTTTATGGCCACGATATTTTACTCTTTTAATGATTAAATATATTTGGTTTTTCTTTGGCAGAAATTGGTTCTCATTCTGTATAAAATTTTAGGATCGGTTTGCTCTCCTGTAGTAACTTGAAAAATCTCCAATTTCGATGTTGAATTTATTACTTTTTGATAGTGTGTTTGTGGTTCTGTTTTAGCTGCTGCAAAAACAACCACCCTGGGAACTGGGGAGTCGGTATTGTGGAATATATGTAAGGGAATAATAGTGAAATGTACCGTCTGAATTGTGGATACCCATTCAATTATGTTGTAGCAAGATCTACTGTCCAATGCATTAGAGAACTAAGCAAGAGGGTAAACATAGTGGCAAAATATAATGCTGATGCAATAAAAATGTAATGCTCTATAGTGAACGAAACTTGACGTAGTTTTAAAAGTTATCACACTGGTTTTTTTCAATTAAATTGGGTATTCCATCCTTTTACAACTTAGCAGTAGTCACAAAAGCAAGGTTGGTATCGGACAACTGGGTTCTGAGACGAATCCTGAAAATCGATAGCAAGCGCAGAGCTAAGTGAAGCTCAACCGTATAAAGCGCTCATGCCAGCGAACTCTGCAATATGTATATGTCCTTATTCATGTTCTCTTGTGTAATCTGAATTTCAGCTCAAACTATTTAAAGCCTAACAAATGGGTGTTAAGTAAATTTAGTGCTGGGGAGGGGATTGGTAAATGGATACTTGGCTCTGGCAGTCCGTCTGACGTGCACTGCTTACGCGATGCCAAAAGTGGAAACTCATGTCGGTGTCAGGTTTACATGATTTCGTATTTGAACACCCACTACAAACACTAGTGAAGATGGTTTTATAGGGGGACCCCTCTTATAATTGAGGCCCCTTTTGAACCGGATTCTGACTCCAACCGGAGACCATTCTCAAGTTGGTTCCATGGGGTCTTGCCTTTCACCCTGTGCCTTTTTAGTAGACCTTACTTACATAGGCTGCTGTATTACAGAAACCAAGCAAGTCACTGAATGTGTGGCTATTGGCTCTTGTACTATACAACTCCACCTCTGCAATTTGTGCGTAATTTTTACGTTTTCATGAGTTGTCATTTTTGCCATCCTGTACCAGATTTTTTGATGTTAACTGTGAAACTAGAGGGATGTAATAATGACTACACTGTGCAATAGGTTACTGATCGAGACATTTTATATTCACAAAAAGGACACGTCTGTTTGAATGTTTGTTTTTTGGTTTAGTGTTCACAATAGGGTTTTCTGTGGCTGTGTTTACGTTTAATAGTTTGTTGTACAGTGATTTAAATAAAGAAAGGTGACGTTACCTTGTATGTGTGTGTATATTTTGAGCCTTCAGACATTCCTATATCGACTTAACATATTTTCCTGCAAGCATAGCATTGCGTGACATTTAAAAAAAAATGATTGATTCATGTATGAGAATTGCTCTTAAGAGCTATTCTTTTGGGATAGCAGTGGCGAATATTCCTCCTCGCCATGGAAGTCAAGGTGTCACGTGATCCTTCCATCCACCAAAATCCACTACACGTACCATTGTTAAAATCTATGGATTGTTTTAACCAATCAATCCGGAACTGCGCGAATTCAATTAATTACGAATGGAACAAATCGTTACACTTCCTGTGTGTGCCATTACGTAAATTAATTCAACCACAAGTTACGTAAAGAGTAGCTCCACGTGTACTTATGAAACACACGACACGGTGTAGCAACTCTACCAAAGACACACTTAATGTCCCAAATGTATTACAATTTGCAGCTGTAAGTTACATAAACGGTAGTTACATGTGTAATGTAGCAACTCTTTAACGAGATCGTACTTAACGTCCCACTTTTGACAACCTTCAGATAGCTATGTAATTATACACACGTTTTGCATTCACTAGGATTTTATCACTACTAAAATACAAATTTCCCCTGTACAGTGCAGTACTTGTGTGTGTGTGGTTTTATTATGTCTTCAGCTTCTATTTCATTACTGGACATTATGTTTACAAGGAAGCACTATTCCACGAGCGGTGGACTTAGATGCTGCCAGCACAATTTCCTGGCAGATTTGACCATGACATGAGGACACGCTGCCCTGCTCTGACGTGGTTTGTAATAGGAAGCTGTACTTTGTGATGGCCCATCATCGCATTTCGGTATTGGAAAGTGATCACAGTTGGGAAGCTATATAGCGTAGACCATCATTAGACTGCCCCAGCCTCTCACATTGATTCAGGCAGCCAAGTCCGCGGGACAGTCCTTTATTGTAGCCTGAGTGCAATATAAATTATTTAAAATATCAAGCGTGTAATTTACACATCATTGATCATTATGCTCACGATACATGTGGCAGATTCCGAGTGTGTTGATATTTTTGTTAAAATGTATGCATGTATACTAATGTAGGTTTTCACGGCTCAATGAATCACAATTGCTTTCCAAAGTTGTTCGTTCGACCTGCGGACTAAATATTCCCCGGTGCCCTGTGATGGACTGGCGTCCCATAATAATAATAGCATTTATATAGCGCCTTTCACCCGAGGGTCACAAAGCGCTGCACAAGGCTGTGATGGGTATAGCCCTTGCGCCCTGCATCTGCCGGGATAGACTCCGGCTCACCACAACCCTGTGCAGGATTAAGCGGCTTCTAACAATGATGAATAGAATGTGTGAATAATCGAATTAAATGTCTGTCGTGTTGGCCGGGCCTTCCTCACCCCGTACGCTCTTCCGTTCGACTCGGCGTGACGTCAATCACCTTCAGTTAGTTGGCGCTAAAATGGACCAGTAACGCGTCCATCACCTCCTAGCGCCGCGTCTCATCCTTGTTACCGTTTAAAACCCTTCGCGTTTATTTGAAGTCAGAGGATCCGCTAGGCACGACTGCTTGTGGTCGCATTCAGATCGACATTAATCGTCAGCCCCCGCGGCCGTAGGAGAGGCATAGCGGGTCAGGCCTCTCCTGCCTCCCACCCTCAAGCCCCGGTCTTGCCTGATTCTCCCGCCGCATTCGGAGCCCCGATCCACGCCCAAGTATGGAGCCGGCGGCCGGTAAAGGCCGACGTGGCGGTAGGGCGGTCGCACCCGTCGCCAAAGAAAATATACCGGGCTGGGAGGATGAGCACGTCGATATGGTAAAGAGTTTATGTGATTGTTGTTTAAGCGCTTTGTGTAACCACCGCTGGATTAAGGCTACCGCACGCCGTATGTTGGGATTGTTTGACGATACTTCACGCTGGTCGGTGCGAGTTGATAAACGCGAAGGAGCCTAAATACGTGGCCATATAGCGCGGCGCGCTAACCACTGCGCCACCCCCGAATGATTGTAGACCAGGGGGGTTCTCAACCTTTTGAACCTAAAGGCCCACTTGGCCAACATTGGTCTGGTCTCCACGGACCACTAGGCGGCGCTCGCGGTCCACTGGTGTGGCGCGACCCGTCGTTTGAGAATGGCGGCTCGATACAATACCGTACCGTGCTCGTGTTTTCTTAAACATCCAGTTGAGAAAAAAAAAATGTCTGACTTTACTTAACCGCGCTTTTTTGTGCGGGTTCATGAAAACTGGGAGCATACAGGTGAGAGCATATACAGACAGTATATGCAGTACAGTCTTTCCTCGACTTACGACATATGTGACTGACGACCACCCGAACCCTATTATGTTTTCGAGTCCCGACGGTTTGGTCTTAAAGTCTAACGACGATCGATCCAGCTGCGGTACGATATTGTTTGGGTCTCAGTCTGTGTTTGGGTGTCTTGCAGCTGGTTGTGTTTGCAAACTGTAAGGATATTTTCGACTTACGACCAAAATCGAATTACAACGGGGTCATCGGATCGTAACCCCGTCGTAAGTCGAAGAGAGAGCGTACCACTGTAGCTTTGGCTGAACTGACCTGTGCTACCCACACTGGGCCAGTTTAATAGTTGTGCCAGAAATGGGGATCAGTGTTTTTCTAGCTTTGTGTGAAATTGAGCTTGACTCATTTTGTTGATGTAAGTGTAATTAACCAACTTTAACCTCGTACCATCCTGTGATGGCTGGGACGTGTCTATAGCTTAGATAAGTTTTACTGTTGTGATCTCTTGCAAGCATCACTATACACCATCCTGTTAATGATCTTTGATCGTAGCATTTTTCATCTGAGATAATCTTACCATTACGTCAGTGTCAATGCGTCAGTTATCGCTGGAACGTCACCAAAAAATGCATCAGTTGGTTATGATTCTCACTATTACAGCTTCGGCGTCCTTTACAATACTAAAATAATTGCCCTTTCCGAGTGATCGGGGTACATAAAGATCAACGGTTGCTTTTAATACTTGCCTAGGATTTTGTGAAGGAAGTATCATCGTGGACGCTGGAAACAAATGGCCATGAAGTGACCGAGTCACCTCCCAGCCCTACAGCGAACCCTGAATGTGCAGACCAACCCAACCCTGCACAATGTCTCTCAACTTACCAGGTCGTGCGGATGGGAAGGAGTGAGTTGTGCAACCATCTGACTCAACTCTCGCTTGACACCAGGTGTGTGCTGTTTATGTCATAATCATTTCGTCCAGCATTGTTTCATACCACCATATGAACACATCACCTGCCCGCAAAGTTGGTTGCATTCAGTTGTGTCATTATTTTAATTTGCGAGCCACTTGTCTGAGGTCATAATTTGTACCGATGTCATCATACCTGAGTGGATAAATGCTCATTTCTCCTCGAGAAATGTGCCTCAATTGCGTCATTCCAAAAGCCAATACCAAATTTGGCAGATTTACTTTCCTCATGCTGCTTACATGTGAAATAGTGTTCCGTTTTTAATTTTTTTTTCTCAATTTTCAATAAACTGTTCATGAATTTCACTCTAACTGTTCATGATTGTTGAGGTAATTTTCGTGCGTTGTTGAAAAATGTATAACCTGACTGCTTTCATTTAGGTTTCAATATGGCTTTCCTATGCTCACCCACGCATGGTTTTGCTTTATACAGCTCAGGATTTTGGTTTTATTTGCCATACATCTATAAACCCAGCTCTAACTTGAAAAAGAAAAACCTTTCTGCTGGTTATAAACATATTTTTCTGCAGTCTCAAAGTTGGATTTATTTGAAAGTGCTAATGTGGCATCTCTACTTTTGTCTGTGCTGCTGCGGTCTGATCCAGTGGGACCAAGGAAGTGCTACGGCAGAGGCTGAAGAGCTACTGCCAACTTGCGCAGCGCAAAAAGGGTTCAGAGGGAACGTCTGGATGCAGCGAGCAGCCTGCGATCGTGAGGGGCATTCTCCCTCTGAGCAAGTTGGAGCCGTGTGCATTCAACTACATCTGCGTGATCGACTTTGAGGCCACCTGCCAGCAGCACAATCCACGGGACTACCCACATGAGATAATCGAGTTCCCAGTGGTTCTGCTCAATACCAGCACTTTGGAGATTGTACGTCCTTTTTATCCATTATTGTTGTATTCATTGTCCTGCCTTGTTAGTCCCATGACTCAACCATCGCAGGACACACCATTTATGTGCTCTAGAAATATTGTCCGTCACTTGTCTACTGTATTAAGTTTAAATGTTTAATTCAGAAAGCTAGAATATATTGAAACAAAGTAACATATTTTATAAAGTCATGAGGTGACCAAGTTAAGCTCTATTTCCTGCACTTGAGAAAACCCAGTTTCTTGGTGGGTGACTCAAACCTGGCTTCAAGCCCAGGGTCATTGCAATGCTGGTTCCGTGCCATATCCACGGAGCCAACCAGTCACCTCAAGTTGCTGGTTATTTAGCAGACAGAGTTTTGTAAGAGATTGTGTAAATAATATTACAGTTTTAATAAATGTTGTTGCTTTCACATCGTGTTGTTAAGATCTGTTTTGTATTCTCAGGAGGATACAATTCAACAGTACGTGAAACCGTTTCTAAACGCCACACTTTCAGAATTTTGCACTTCTCTAACAGGGATAACGCAGGTAAACCACAATCATTCAAATGTAGTTTATCACATCAGATGTATTTTCGTAACAGTAATTGCATCTCTTTTTCCAAAATAAATCAGCATTTTCTCTTTATTACATTATCATGAAATACACATGCTCCGTGCTGAGCAAGTCTGTGGGTTTCACATGTAAGTGTTTTGTGTTTGTGCGTGGCCCAGGAAACGGTGGATGCTGCCGATTATTTCCCTGAAGTAATCGACAAAGTTGTAAACTGGATGAGGCAGAAGGGCCTTGGAACAACCTACACCTACGCCATTCTAACTGATGGGTGAGGTTTTTCTTGTCAGTTAAGCCGCACGTCCCGATGTTCTTTACATTTGTTCACCGGAAATACAGAGCTGGTGCACAGGAAAGTATTACGTGCAATTCAAATATTCATACCTGTTGTATCGTGTAAACATTGAGTCATATTTTGTGGCTCACCCCGATCCTGTACAGGTTTAAGCGGTTTCTGACAATGGATGGATGGATGGTTTGCTAATGGTGGCACTTTTATATGCATCATTGTTTTGTCAGGTCCTGGGATATGGCACGGTTTTTGAACATACAGTGCCAACTCAGCCAGCTGCCATATCCACGCTTTGCAAGGAAGTGGATAAACATTCGCAAAACCTTTGGCTACTTCTTTCAGGTGAGAGTCTAGAGCATTTCCTGTCTTTTTTTTTGCGTGTTTATATTTATGCAATACACTTTCGACATAGTCGGATCAGTTACTTCAGAGTGGGTGCCACAGACACTGTGCTTAATTTACTGGTCCGCTCGAGTTTTTCTGACCTTCACATTATAGCATGCCCAGGGGGCGTTTACTGTAGTTCGAAGCGGAGAGTCTGGCGCCGTGCATCAAAAGGATTTCATACAGAGCTTACGCAAGATGCAGAAATAGACTTGACCTTTGCAGGCCGCAGGCCGATCACTCAGCCATAATCCCCATGGCAAATGCAGAGCTGCGTATCTCCACAGGCGTGAGGCTTTCAGGCCATCAGCTGGCACTCACTTCATCTCCAGCAGTTTAACCTTTATGTAGAGCACTTCACGGCAGCTGTAATTTATTGAACACAGGTTAACGGTGTGTGGTCTGGTTTTTTTTCAGTTGATACCTTGGTTGTGGATTTTGTTTTATTTTGCTTATTTGTACTACAATGATATTTGCACGGTCCGCACATGGTAACGTTCTGCGTGAAGTTTTTTTTTTTATGTACACACTTATAAAATTGTTACGTGCTGTCAATCCAGAGCCTCCCAAAGTATGTACATTTTGTGGGAACTATGTTAGGGGCGGCACAGTAGTGCAGATATGCACCCTAGGTTAGTTGGCCTGACTAAATTGCCCCCGGTGCCCTGTGATGCACCGGCGTCCAATTCTTGTTTACCATTCCTTGCTGGAAAAGTTGTTTAAAAGAGCTAGATAGCTTAACAGTTCCTTCCAACTTACATACAAACTGAATAACCGAACACACAATGGAGGCTCCCATAAGTTACTGGCTTGTCAGGTTAACATTTAAAATGTAACCATACTTCACTAGGTTGTTTGGTACAGGCTGTTGTAGGCAGGAGCATAGATGTGGGAGCATAGAAGTACAATGTAACAATGGATTTTGGTGAAACTGCCCTCTGCTGCCCGCAATATATTCCCACAGCCCTATCACCACCTATTTATGTAGGACAGTCAAATTTCCAAGCACCGTCCATGCTTAACCCTGCCTAGGAAATCTGACGGAATCGGGTTCAGCCCGAACGATTTGGTCATCGTCCAAATGACCGAACGTGCTCCCTTTATATGCATAACATTACAATTGTTGCATGCGTGGGTATTTTTCCACCGTAGTGCATTGGAAACAAGACTAAGAGGACTGCACCGAGAGGTTATTAAGTGTCGCATTGTCATTTAGGAACCTGTCCTCTTTGGAATGCCCATTCGCATTAGTGTAGGGGCACCGATGTGTTGTCTCTCATGCCAAACATGCTGAAATAGGGCACGTCGCCGCATTGAAAGCTCCCTGGCAGAGTGGATGGTGTCTGGAAGCACAGTGACCGCTGTTCTATTTAGACGTGCCATTTGGCAGGTGCCAAATAATTAATTGTACTTGCATGACATTTAAGGTTATTAACTGGGCTAGTGTGGTAAATTCAGACGTTGTTTCGTGCTCTCCAAAAGATCAAGGTCAGTCAAGACGGACTTTGTTTATTGTCAAATGCACTGCTTGCCAGCAAGAACCCCACAGCCTGGTGTGTAATATAAATTCAGAGTTGGCAACGACTGTAGGTCAAGGACATTTGCCCGGTGAATGAATGGATTCTTGGTTTTTGCTGATAGCTTAATGTGCAGTTACCCAACTGAAATCACACTGCCTCCATGGTGTTAAGCTAAGTCTGATTTGAAATATGTATAATTTTTGCTATATTTTAGTATTAGCTGTGTACGTGTTTCTCTGTTGAAATTATTCCTGGTGATGAAATCGAATGTTTATTCGGCGGTAATCAGTATAATCAAAAAGTAAAAACACTTTGCGGAGTGTTGTGAAACATCAGGAGGGTTTATCAGAAATGAAAGGTAACACCAACCCGCTTGAGAGTCAGTGTGCCCCTGTTTATACAGTGTTTATTTCATGTTCGTCGTGCTGAAATATTGAAAGTCCCTTGTGGATTTCAATAACATTTGTCCGATGACCTTAATCTATCTCACATCAGTTTTGCAATACAGTTATTAACTCGGAACTTTTCCTATAAAGGCCTTTCCCCTGAAAAGCTAATTTCCCCGGACTGTTCTTTCCCATAAAGAATTTCACAAATGTCTATTTTTAGTCTTTGTCAATAAACACTGGTTTGGTAGGGAGATGCTGTGTCTCTATGACTTTGGAAATAACTTCATCATTCCCAGATGCTGGATGCTATAATTATCTCAATGCTATACACGAGCACAACCAAAAGACGAGCTTGTGTGTGTGTGTTTTTTTATGTCAATCAATGTGAAGGATGCGGGCCGATTTGTGGAAGGTAAGCAACTCTAAGGTTTTGGCAGAGAGTGGCCAAGAACCTATTGTGTAGGTGTAATCTGGAAAAGGAGGTTGTGATGGATGGGACGTGTGTACAGGGTTCAGCGACCGGACATTGTAGTTTTCAACGAGGGTTCAGCTACCGTGTCAGTCACCTATAACTAGATGGTGTTGACTTCGCAAACAAATGTGGTACGTGGCAGAAATTAGAAATATGATGTCGAGATCTGGTGGCGTTATTGGCATTAGCCGTGATGACCTGACCGTGCACAAGTAAAGGTAACGGTGCAACGTTGGCAGAAGGGCCTCTACTGGACTTGCTCTGGAGAGCCCTTCGCAAGGGTATCTGCGAACCAGGTCAATGAGAAGAGGAAAGAGCACCAACTGTTGTACACAAACGACCGTTAATCAACCTACGCAATAATAACAAAAAGTCTTCCGCAGAGGACAGCCGCGGAGAGCAATTCTCATACATCGAGCTGTGAAAACATACATCTTATTTCTTCATTGAAACACCCATGAGTCAAAGCTCTGGGTAAGACAGGTCGTTGAGGGAAAATAGCCAATTTTACTGCAGGTTTAGAAATTACGTGGATGGAGGGTGTTGAAAGATGATGTGAAAACAATCTGTCTAACCCCCGGGGATGCCCAGGATCGAGATAGGTGGAGGAAGGGGACTTGGGGGGGGGGCAACTAATCAACCCAGGTAAACCTGGTTAGTGGGTGTTAAACCGGTTGTATGTGTGGATGTGGCAGTGTGACGGATCACACATTTCATGATGTAGGTATTCACGACCCGACGTTTGAGAATCCGTCTCAAGAGCTGCTGTGTCAGGATAGCCGCGACGAAGCCTCCCAACGCGGGGAGGCGACAAGTCGCGAAGGAGTGAGCAAAACGAACGCTCGACACGTTCGTCCCCGAAAGAACGGCCGCTGGATGACGCGTGTGCCTCCTCGCTCGTCTTTCTGAACCCCCGCAGCTAACCCGGGAGAAGACGAAGCTGTCGCAGATGCTGGAGCGCTTGGAGCTGCAGCCCGAGGGCCGCGCGCACAGCGGCCTGGACGACGCGCGGAACATCGCGCGCGTGGCGGTCGGCCTCCTGAGCCGCGGCTGCTGCCTCCGTCTCAACGAGGGCCTCACGCAGGGCCGCTTGACGGCCGTGCGCGGCGCGGAGGCCCTGGCGCCCACCCCCGTGCCCTACACGCCGCGGCACAAGCGCAATCAATCGCGCAACGAGCAGTCGCCCAGCCGGCTGAGAATCTAGCGGCGCCGTCGTTCGTTCGTTCGTCCGGATCGGTGGCGGCGGCGCGGGGATGTGAAACAGATGGCGCGAATGAATGTACGCTTTGACGCGAACAGGCGACGCGCCGAGTTAATGAACCGCGTGTCATGTAAGACTGGTTAATATAAATTGTATGGATGTGGTGTGCTGGATTTTTTTCCTTTTTTTTCATTTTCCGTACGCTCATTTAAAATGCGTTGTTTTGTAATGTGCTGATAAACGTTCCTTTTTTTAAAAGTTAAAACTGCCGTCATTTGATATATTTTGTAAACATACATCGTGAACCTGTACAAGTGTGTAAACAAATGCACTTTGTGGTTTAGGCACTACACGCACATATATATTGGGTTGTAGCCGCATCGTAAAATCATTTACGAGTTGTACAAACGTCTTATAACCCGCATTCTGATCCGTGCATTACCACAGTGGACTAGCCATTTCATTACCATTTGGAGATGTGTTAATCGTACAGTTTGTACCAACATGTTATTGGCACCTAATTTAACCACTAAGCAATAAATGAGTCATGATTAACATCATATTTTTTACTGCCAAAACTTATTACGAAACATGCGAAATTAGCAAACGCATCGGACCAAAACATTATTAATGCCTTATAAATAAAACCAATCGTAAGAGGATCGTTGTCGTGCGTGCGTGCACACCGGTAGCTAGGGAGAGTGGACCTTTATCAACACTGGGTGTTTCTGACTGCCGATATCTGAATCATTGCACTATGGTAAACAAACGTTTTATAGCTATTCCTTTGCGGAGTATGCATGTCCTGTCTGGGAGAGGTCAACCCATGCCAAGAAACTTGACCCGGCATTGAACAACACCTGCCGCCTGATCACTGGCTGCTTGAAACCCACACACACAAACAACCTGTACCTCCTCGCTGGCATTGCCCCTGCTGATATCCGACGGGAAGTGGCCAGTCGAGTCGAGATGACAAAGGCTACTAGCGATGAACGCCACCTCCTTCATGGACGTCAACCCCCGGCCCAACGACTGAAGTCAAGAAGAAGCTTCCTCAGCCATGTGCAGCCCCTAACAACATCTCGAGGGGAAACCAGACTCCAGCTCTGGACGGAAAAGCTTGAGAGTGACCCTCCTGCAACTGGCATGGGAATCCCACCTGCTGAAGACATCCCTCCTGGCTCAGATGCACCATGGATTCAGTGGAAGACACTCAACCGCCTGAGAACTAGAACGGGACGATCAAAAGATGCTTTGGTCAGATGGGGCTACAAGACCGGCCCAACCACCTGTGAATGTGGAGAAGCAGACCATACTATGGAACACTGCCTTGTCTGTGCTCTACTACCCAACCTCTGCAGCTCAAAAGACCTTGCGGAGTTCAATGAAAATGCAAGGGGCTGTGTAAGAAAATGGGAAACTAATTTAACATCGCGCTTCGAAGAATCGCAAAGAAGAAGAAGATAGCTTTGGCAATGGTGCACGAGAGAGAGAGAAAAAAAAACCCTCCGCATTCGTCAATAACACTGCCTTAAAAGAAAATTACTCGCGGGACGTTTCAGGCAAAGGGCCTTTATAGCCACCATTCTCAACCGGTGGGTCGCTACCCATGGGTGGGCCACGAACGCTACCTAGTGGTCCGTGGAGACCAGGCCCAAGCGGGGGCTAAGCGGGCCTTGAGGTGCACAAGGGTGCGAATCCCTGCTTCATTTACAGCCCTTAGCACGTGTGCTATGAAGAAGGGCTGTTGCCGAACCGTTGCCTGTTATATATAATGTCTCTACATTGGAATTCGATTCGATTCTTCGAAGCGTGATGGCTACACGACAGTTTCCCATTGCAACAAGTTCTTCTTTAGTTGCAGACAGCCCTTCAACATTTTGAGATATAATAGTCAGTGATGGCCTTAAAGGCGGGCATTGGTCTCTCTTCTTGCTCCAGACTGAGGGGCTTCTGGCGTCTGTTGAGCTTCTGGACATCGTTGTCTTTCAGCTCCTCGGCTTCGAAGTGTTTGGTAGAATGTGCAGGTAATACCAAGTATTACTTGACAGGGATCGCGACGTGAACGCTTCGACCTTGATACCCGCCTCTACATTAAGGCCGTGCTATTGTTGATTTCACTGTAAGATCTGCACGTCGCGTTACGGGACTCGTTTGGTTGGCGTCCAGCGAGCGCCACCGCCAGGTTGGGCTCGGCCCACACACGTGTTGATGGGCTCTTGATGCAGGCGCGTTGTGTGCAGGCGGGAGCAGCGGTGTGCAACGACGCACCTTGGCGCTGACTTTGCAACGCGGTACACTGCTGCCGGCTGCAGGAGACTGGCTGTAACATTGATGCTCTGAGCAGCCGTGGGGGTCGGTGACATTACCGTGGCAGAATTATTGTGAAAAGCCCATATTTGCCTGTCCCTTGGTTATTCCTTACCCTTCGGGCACCTGAGCTGCTGGGAATTTAAAGGGGAAACCAAGAGGTTTATT
>JAZEWU010000007.1:853091-865789 GCA_036362915.1 Geotria australis | reverse complement strand
GATTTGCTGTGTTAAGAGAGATTGCGATGGGGAGGACACGTGTACAGCATCGTTTGCCGAGGTAGAGCGGTACCCGGGGGTTGGCAATCAGGATAAAGACCTTTACCAGATGGTGAGATCTACTCTGAGTGGACCTTGGAGGTCGGGTTTCAGTTTTACAAGAGTGGTTTTATCGAAGAGAATAAAAGAAGTGACGGCTTCATTGCATTGGCCGTGGTCCTCTTAGGGTGTGTATTTCGTCTGCATAGCCTAGCATCTGAGCCAATTTCGTGTTTCAAGATTGATTCCTGCAACCGTCAATCGTTACTGCATTGCCAAAGCTATGCACACGTGACATAAATGTAACATTCAAAAATACTGCCCTTAAAGGAAAACTATACAGGGTGTCCCATATAAATGGAACCGTAGGGAATACATAGGGCACACCAGACGTCATCAGAAGTGTGTCCCACCTAGAGTTCCATTTCTATGTAACACCCTGTGAAGATTAGGCAATACTTTGTGCCGTGGCCCTTCCATGCAACACACAGATTTAATTACTCGAGAGATGAATATGCAAAATCACTGGTGCTCGTTTGACTTAATGATTAGAATCACCATCGGCCCCATTTTCTTGTTTTCAAACGTTTTAAACACAGTATCACTTTTAGATTAGAAATGCAACACAATATAAAAATAACTCGACCATATCACTCATCTAGTCTTAGTTTCTGGAACGAATTACGATCGGTATCAGAATCGACTCCCGAATCCATTTCATCTTTCAATACACTGTACCTCTACACTGCATGGTGGCGCGATTCCACGTGTGACCCATCACATGGGAGCCCGCAGGGGCTTCGTTAAGATCGACTGTCTAAAACCGAGATCGTCCTGTCGATCGCGATCGACTGGTTGGGGACCCCTGGCCTAGGGGAGTCTCAGAGGAGACCTCAGGGACGAGGGCCATTTTCAGGGGATCTGGTGACATTTCAACAACCCCGGGACTCGTAATAGAATTCTCCACGTGTGCCGTTTAATGCCGTGCCCGGTAAATCGGCTGCTCTGGGCTGTAACATCGCTGTATAGAAACGTGCCACACGGTGGCGTGCGTGACAGCACGAGTGTGATTGCAGGGATGTTGTGGCTCCGTGGTTAGCGCGCAGGGCTGCAAACCTAGAATCCCGAGTTCCAATCCCGCTCACGGCCAACACCAGTGACGATTTTCTGAACCGGTTCTGGGCCTCCCATATGCTCACCCAGCCTCAAATCAGTACTTAGTGCAGTATGTAAAATAACCTCTAAGCAGACAAAGCCGGACGGGCGTGGTGCTGATCACCCACCTTCTCGTGTGCCGTGTCGACCTTCATATGTGCTCGCTAACGCCACCTGACCCTACAGTCTATTAAGGCTATGTGGGGGATCTTTGTCTTTGATTGTAGGGATGGATGCATGGATGGGCACCAGAGGGGTTCGCTCATCGGCATGATGCTTTGATGCAGGTTTCCAGGTTTCGTCTCCAAGCGGTAGGCGAAACGGAAGCAATTCTAATCTGCGTTATCCTGTGAAATAATTAATCGTCTCCTATTTCAGTTCACTGTTGTATGAAACCCTTGTTGGTTGTGGGTGTTATTTGTCTGGTGGAGGTTCAGATATCACTTGCCACGAATGTTAACCATGGCTCGGAATCAAACTTGGGTCACCGGGTTCATGGGCACGGTGCGTGAACCGTTAAGCCGCCCTTCCATCCCTTTATTCCATGCAGTGCTTAATCTCAGCCAGAACAGGGTGGAACAGTGCGGACGCTCTTCCAGGAATTATTTTGACATCGAGTCACATCCATCTCGCCTGGTTTTATCCACGTAATTTCTGTGTAGAGACACGTTCATTGGATTAGATGAATATAGGCTATCTTCTTCTTTGCGATTCTTCGAAGCACGATGGTCAGCTTCTGGACATAATAATGTGCGATTTGTAATGGATGGGCCTGCCTTGTACTCTGGTTTGTAACGCATACTCCAAGCCAACCGAGCAGCGGTCCGGTATGTTCCTGATGAGATAAAACTGACGAACACAAACAAATGCGCGTGTGCGTTATCGAGGCGTTTTGGGGTCAATTCATACATTCGTGGCTCTCCTTTAATATTCCTACGGCGCCGAGACGCTGACGGCAGCCTTGAGAGATTAAAGCGCAAATAAAATGAGGAACGTGCGCGATTTGCATCTCGGATTGTCAAGAGGGAGACCTCTGTCATTAATCTCGAGCTTGACCCCCGGCTGGTTCCATGCCTCAACTGGAATAAAAAACTACAAAGCCCAAGATCCCCCGTATAGCCTTAACAGACTGTCGGGTCAAGTGCCGTTAGCGAGCACCTATGAAGGTCGAGACGGCACACGAGGAGGTGGATGACCAGCACCACGCCCGGCCGCCTTTGTCTCCCTAGTGGCAATGTTTACACCGCACTAGGTACTCGTTTGAGGCTGAGTCGACCGAGGCGAAGCCCATGACCGGTTCAGAAAATCGTCACTTGTGTTGGCTGTGAGCGGGATTCGAACTCGGATGTCCAGGTTTGTAGCCGAGCGCGCTAACCACTTAGCTACCGCTCCGCCACAATACACACACACGCACGAGTGACGGCGATGCAAATTTCCTAGCGCATTTAGAGGAGTGATTTATTTGAATTAAGTTCATAGAACAGCTGACGGCCCTCAGGGACCGAAAGGCACGTGTACATAATTTAAGAGAGCCAGTGGCAAATCGTGCTTTTGACTGTTACAACACCAATGCACATTCACTATGGGGGATTATCAGTGTTGTAGCTGTACTACAGCCTTTGTCAATCCACTGTTGCGTCAGGGTGTCTGTGCAGTGGTAACATCTGCGCCTCACAGAAAGAAGGTCCTGCCCGAGGCGGTTCGTTTCCCGCCTCGGGCGCCTTTCTGTGTGGAGTTTTGGGTTTTCGAGTTTCCCCTGTTCCGCGTTTCCTCCGAGTTTTCCGCTTTCCCCGGTTTCCTCCTTTACCCCCACCTCTCTGTCCCTCTGGGTGAAAGGCGCTATTTAAATTGATTTAACTATTATTAACATACTTTGATATACTGGTCGATTTGTATTGGTGACGACTGTGACGATAGAAATAATCCCATAGAAGTTTAATAAAAACAATGATTTTCCCATTCTGCCTTCTGCTGCCCGTAACGTATGTTTGAAAGCTTTAGTAGCTGGTCAAATTTTTTTTTTAATGTAAGCTGGAAAGAACCGTTGAGCTGTGTAGCTCTTTTTAACACTTGTCCATCGAGGAGGGGTAAGCAAGTTATACCATCTCAGGGCACCGGGTGAGATATAGCCAGGACAATTAACCCAGGCAGCAGCATATCTTTGGACTCTGGGGGGAGACCGGAGCACCCGGCGACAACCCACGCGGACACGGGGGGAAAGCATGCAAACTCCACACAGAAAGGCACCCGAGCCGCGAATCGAAACTGGGTGATTCTTGCTGTGAGGCGGCAGCGCTACTCACCGCGCCACCGTGCCGCCCGTAAGGCGTGCCGCCCATAACTTGCCTTTGGAAGCTTCGCTCGACCAACTGTGCCCTACTCAATCATACTGTTTGGTGGACAGCATTGGGTGGGAGCATTGGTTTGACTGCCACGCCCGGGAGATGGAATCGAACCGGCAACTCTATGGCTTGCCAGTGAGGTGTGCTAACCATTATTCCCAGGCAGCCCGCGTCTATATTGTTTGAGGGTTGTGATTTTTTATTACCCGAGTGACACCTTGGATGTGAATTGATTGAATTTATTGCTTTTGTTGATCATTCATTCCTTGGCTTTTCCACATGTATATTCAATAACGTGTCAACTGCAATATGTCAGTGCCGCTTACCGACTTCAATACTGGCCGCGTATGAATGTGAAGTGCATACATATTCATTGTTATTTTGATGCTATATTGGATATCAGCCAGAATGCATCGGATCTCGTTAGACCGTGGAAGCTAAGTCGGGTTGGGCCGTGGTTAGTGTTTGGATGGATGACCGTCTTGCACAGCGTCGGGCCCACGGCGAGGTTCATCATCATTGGCATTACCATCAATCTTCTTCTTCTTTGCGATTCTTCGAAGCACGATGGTCAGCTTCTGGACATCGTTGTCTTTCAGCTCGGCTTCAATACTAATCCATCATCAGTCTCCGTAATCAATCACAATCATCATCTCTTATCCGTCCGTGATCATCTTTCATCGTCACCGGTGATTAGAAATCTCTCCATCAATTTATCCATCATTGTTAATCGATTATCAGTTTCCGTCAGTCATTATCGTTCACCATCAATCTACATTATACAAACACGATGATGCTGATCATCAAAAGTGATCTATCTATATAAATTGAAATTATTATTATTATTATATCACTCGTCCATCATCTCCCCTAAATAAACTGCATCGTCACCGTCCATCTCGACTGGACATCTATCGTTCATCCATCATCAGTCGCTATCATTTCGTACAAATCCCCCATCAAGCTTCCATCATCACCACCACCACGGTGAGCAGTGAGGTGTGAGTTGTGTCGTGCTGTGAGCGGTGAGGAGGTCGTGGGGAGCGGTAGCTGAGTGGTTAGCGGGCTGGGGTACGAATCCGGCTATCTGGCAACACCCGCCACGATTTTCTGAACCGATCCTGGGCCTCCCATAGGTCGACTCACCCTCAAATGAGTATCTGTCGCGGGAGACAACTAGGGAGACAAAGGCGGCCGGGCGTGATGCTGGCCACCCACGCCCCTCGTGTGCCGTGTCGGCCTTCATGGGTGCTCGCGAACGGCACTTGACCCACCGATCCGTTGAGGCTAAACGGGGGAATCTTTGTCTTCGGTGTTGAATGTGCTGCGGGGGTGTCGTGGGAGCGGAGTCACGTGCCGCCGCCGTGCACCTGGCTTTGGAAATGAAGGTGGCAAGGTTCCAGCTCAGACCCAGGGTTCGAGACACATCGCCTCCAGCAGCGCTCTCCAGCCTGTTTAAACACAAGGTCACTTTCAGAATCTAAAGGCGGCAACAATAGCAAGATTTTCCCATGAGAAAAAAAAGGCGACTTTACTAAAACCGCCAAAAGCCGTACGATATGCGTAGCCTATTCTTAGTGTGACACCCGTGAGTGGCTGCACACCATCTGTGAGTGCTGGCACGCTATCTCCAGCAGCGAGCGTTTGCGACCCACGGCCGCGACACTTTTAAAAATAGCCAACGTACAGAATCTCTGCTTTTCCCACTCCGTTTCTATATACGTGTAAAATAATTAAGATCGACTGTTCAAGACTGGATCGACCAGTCGATCGCGATCGACTGGTTTCGAAGCCCACTCACTGGCTTACAGTTACATGGTATCGTGTGTCGGGCATCTGCGTGGCTGGGCGAGGAAACGGGAATACTCGGCGCAAAGCCAGAGAGACGCGTGGAAAACATGCAAACTCCACACAGAAAGGTAACCGAGCCGGGTATCCCAACCCGGGACTATCTTTCTACGAGGCGGCAGCGCTACTCAGCGCGCCACAAGTCCACCCCGTGGCTGTGACGTTATGCGGGAAGTCGCACGCTGGTTTGGACGCCCGACCACACGCTCGTTCAGCGGGAGATAAGCTCCCCCTGCTCCCGCTAGCTAATTCAAAGTCAGCCGAGCTCCTGGCCCCATCGTGTGAAGCGACAGAGAAAATCCAGCCGGGGTTTAAAACACTTATTAGCGCCAGGTCAGTGGTGTGACACATTATTTTTTTTTTAAGTATAGCGAGATCCCTCTGCGACACGATGACACTCGCGTTTGAACGACCGAAAATTGTGATTTTCCCTGCATTTGATGCGGCGTCAAAAGCAAGCGCTTTAATGAGCTGTGAGTCTCAACCATAAATGCGACGCATTACACACGTCGAAATATAGATGTTTTTTTATCCTAGTAATGTTAAACCGTTCTTGTGTTCCAGTCCATGTATATGCCAACACATCTGGCAGAATTGACAATAAAGTTGAATTGAATTGAAATTGAATGTATTATTACAGCAGCAAATACCCGGTGAGCTTGCAAAGTCTGCACGCGTGAATCCTGCGATACAAATAAACATTGGAACCATGCGGTGGCCAGGAGGTTAAATGAGAAAGTGCTTCCCTTTTGTACGTGCCATTTTGTACGGATAATTTCTGGCAGCTCAAGCAGCATCGGAACCACGGGGCGGCCCTCAGTCTTCGGAGTGAAACGAGACACCGAATCGTCGATTCGTTTACATTCTTAAGCTCACGACATACACGGTACGTAAACGCATCACATTGCTCATGTGTCACACCGAATTTTTTCTGCTTCGTATTTGTCGTATGTGGTTATCTTCTTCTTTGCGATTCCTCGAAAGAGAATTGCTGTTCGTTCGGGATAGCCGTGTCGAGTGTTTTATTTTTCTTTCTCCTCCGTGACGTCGCGAAGGAGAGAGAAGGAACACTCGACACAACTATTTTGTGAGCGCTCCCTCTCGACACGGCCATCCCGACAGAACAACTTTGAAAAGCAACTATCACTCCCCGAGCCGTGAAATCCTGCATCAGTACATTCATCACAATGTTGAAAAGAGACCCCACCTATGAATAGAATCGCATTGCGTCCACTCACCAGCCAAAGGGGGGGGTGAAGTAATCTGTCTTCGCGCAACATGGTCTAACCGTGGCCACAATCTTAACACCTCAACAAAAGAACCTGGCCGTGAACGCTTTACAAGCTCGGATAGGATTTGCCGGTCTCTGTGCGCGTCTCGACCTGTCTGTCCGTCCATCCAGTGTCAGAAACCGCTTGATCCTGTACAGTGTCGCGGTGATCCGGAGCCTTTCCCGGCAGATACAGGGCGCAAGGCAGGGCTATACCCTGGATGGGACGCCAGTCCATCACAGGGCACCGGGGGAAATTTAGTCCGCAGGCCAATTAACCTATGCAGCAGCATGTCTTTGAACTGCGGGAGGAAACGGGAGTGCCCGGCGAAAACCCACGCGGACACGGGGAGAACATGCAAACTCCACACATAAAGGCCCCCGAGTTGGGATTCGAACCCGGAACCTTCTTGCTGTGAGGCGGCAGCGTTACTCACCACGCCACCGGTTACACGTCAGTCGCCACACAAACTCTGGGCCCTCATTTTCATCCGCTGGCCAGGTGGTATCACTGCTCAGCGACCAAATGCCGCAGGCGGTTTACCTCCTAATATTTACCCGTGTCGGAATCCAGGACAAAAGCAGCTTTTCACTCGATTCAACCAAATATTCTGATGCATCTAAATAGCTTCGGGATTGTTTGTTGACAAGATTCCATTCCTGCGCTGTCTACAGTCTCGCGCCTTCCCTCCGGTATCGAATCCACCGAGAGAGGATGAGAAGACGCGGGGATTTGTGATTTATTTATTTTTTGCCGAATGCTTTAGCTACATCGGATATACATTATTTGTGCTCTTGGTTGGTCCCCTTAGGCGAGAGGTTGAGCTGCCGAAGCTGAGTTCAATTGCTGGTCACGGCTAACGCACTTAATACTATGATACACGTATTACACATTCACACTCGATGTTTGTTTGTGTATGTATGTATGTATGCTCGCCAACAGCACTTGACAAGGGGTCCACTACTTATTTTTGGCGAGGGCCAGCTCCAGATGGAATAACCAAAGGGCAACGAACCGGTCACGACCCCCGCTCCCTCTCCGCATCGAATCTCCCTGCAGGCACACCGAACATTTAGCGTCGTGTATAGCGGTATAGGCCCATGTCAAAATACGAGTGTGTTTAAACATAGGCCAAGAATATATTAATTTGTTTTCATCCATTCCATCCATTTTTTTTCAGAAACCGCTTAATCCCGTACAGGGTCGCGGTGAGTCGGAACCTATCCCAGCAGACACAGGGCGCAAGGCAGGGGAACACCGGGGATAGGACGCCAGTCCATCGCAGGGCGCCAGGGGAAATTTAGTCGGTACGCCAATTAACCTGTCAGCGTGCTGTTTCGGCCGTGCCCAGCATTCACGCTCACGTCCGTACGGGTGAGAGATCGCCCCCTATTGGCCTCTCTCTCTCTCTCGCCCCGGGAGTTCCAAATTAAACGCCAGTGTTACGTCCCCCTGTTCTGCGTGGGTTTCCTCCAGGTTCTCCGGTTTTCCTCCCACAACTAAAAAAATAATCAATTGATAAATAGAAAGCGGTGTCTGGTGAGTTGGCGCCGGCTAACACCACGGCTTTATTGCGCCCCTCTGCAAGGTACCTCGCGCCGCTCTCTCTTTGAATGAAGACCTTCGAAATTAAATGAATGCGTGCGTTAAAAAAAGTTGTCTTATCTATATTATACATTAATTACAATCTGGCAGCGCGTGAGCCTCTTAAACACGGCGATCCCATCGTGATTCAAATTGTCCCGGTCTTCCCACCCGTTGCTGTTCCGCGGCCGGGTTTCACAAAAACAAACCGGCAGACTAATCGGGCGAGATCACGGATTGTAGCTAGAGGCCCCACACGCCATTGCGAGGATGCACAGATATCCGAATCGAAATTGGGACCACAGATTCACTGACATCATTCCCGTAAACTTTCAGAGGCCCATTTATTCAACACACGTCTGTAGGTACGATCACAATCATAGCAAAACAAGAAGCGATCTTTATTTATTTACGTAGTGCCTGTCTGGTTATTTATTTATTTGTTTGTGATGTCTATGCTGTATTGATGTGAGTCACCCCGGATAAGGGCATTTGCTAAATAAGAATAACAACGCCGTGGGCGCGCTGGCTGGCTGGCGGGCGGTGAGCTATGACACCTCGGCAGGAACGCTCGAGGCTGTGATGTGTTCCACATAGATACAACATAGATACAACGTGTATGTCTATGTAATGATTTTCTATCTAAATATAATACTTCGGGCGGCACGGTGGCGTAGTGGGTAGCGCTGCCGCCTCACACCAAGAAGGTCCCGGGTTCGAATCTCGGCTCGGGGGGCCTTTCTGTGTGGAGTTTGCATGTTCTCCCCGTGTCCGCGTGGGCTTTCGCCGGCCAGGCATGCGTCAGGTCACCGATGATTTCCTGTCCGCTCATAGGTTGACAGCCTTTTCGACGTCACAGCCACCTCACTCGATGGTGTTTATCGCAATCTAGCGGTCGGCACGGATTGGGCCTAGGCGGCTGCAGGCCACCGTAGAGGTCAATATAATCATAATAACTGTTTACAAAACCCGCCTTATTCATATCACAATGCGCTGTACATGAAAACAATAGATAGATAGATGTTTCTTATTACAACAGAAAAATACCCAGTGAGCTTGCAAGCTCTTTACAATTAAGTATTAGAATAGTTTAATGATAAAACAGAAACATAAACCGCGAGACAAAGAAGTGAAAAGGTTTTACCCTATCTGGCAATCATACACGTCTCAAGATGTTCCAGGACAAATGCGCCCACTATCAAAGCATATCTTAGGGGACGCTGGCAGAATGTTGCCGCTCTTAACATTGCCAGTTTCACGACCTTTCAGTATATTCGAAGTAGCCTTAATAATTTATTTTCTGTTGCTTTGGTTTTTATTGTTTTTTTCTTTCGTTGTTGACATGCCGTCCTCTTCGCGGCCTTTGTGCAGCGCTTTGTGACCCTCGGGTGAAAGGCGCTATATAAATTGATATTATTATTATTGTTTGCATGCTGTGCCACAAGCTCGTGTGGTTATTGTAAACTTCACGTCTTGCGAAAGTCTGTCTCTTTGGTGTTCGAACATCTTAACGCCAGCATTATTATTGCCAGGGCATCTCACACTGTTTTAGCGTTTCTCTCCAAGGCAGGGCCCCTTTCTCCAGCAACGGCGTAACCAAGGCATTGCAGGGCTGTACCTTTACCCCGTTTTAATATTCACGCGTGTCCCAGGAGGATATTCCGCCTGGGAAATTAATCAGATGATGCACGAGCGCGAGGTGGATTATTAACACTGCGGGATAGTGAGAGATGGTGGCAGCTTCGGGGGGTGCGGGCATCATCCAGCAGTGGATTGACCATGGCTCATGATCGCGACAGGCGGCACGGTAGCGCAGTGCGTAGCGTTGCCGCCTCACGGCTTAAAAGGGTTCTGTGTTCGATTCCCGATTCGGGTCCTTTTCTGTGTAGAGTTTGCATGCCCTCCCCGTGTCCGTGTGGGTTTTCTCCCGGTACTCAGGTTTCCTCCCACCGTCCAAAGTCATACTGTTGCTGCTGCCTAGGTTAATTCGCCCGCTAAATAATTTGCCACTGGTGCTCTGCGATGGGCCTGCGTCCTATCAAGCTTATAACCCTGACTTGTGCCCTGTGCCTGCCAGGATAGGCTCCGGCTTACCGCGACTCTGTACAAGATCAAACGGTTACTGATAATGAATCAGTGGTGATTATGACAATGGTCGGATTTACGAAGTTGGATTGTTTCGGGAGGGGAATTTGCAGATAAATACAAAGAGCTTAAATTATTCATACACATTGCCGGTGTTTTGTTTAGCCCGCGCGAATAGAATTCTTAAATGCTTGTGTAAGAATACTGTATTTTGTGAAAGGGTATATGTCATGCAGATGTCCGTCCTTCATACTGGCTTGCTCATAATCGGTGTGTTTACGTGCGCGCATTTGTAAATTTTAGCTCGGTTTGTGCCACCAATATATTCCCCGTCTCATTCAAATGCCACGGGTGACAGCTGTTCCCAGCAGCGTGCCACAGCGCCGGCCGTGTACACAAGGTCGATATCTATATGGTAAAATATATAGTCGTTTGCGGTCATTTTCAATGACAATGTCTCCTGATATGTACGCTTCTTAAAAATTACATATTTATAGCGTAATGTGTTATTAACTTGTTTGAGTCAGAGACGCGGCGGTACGGTGGCGTAACGGTGAGTAGCGCTGCCGCCTCACAGTAAGAAGGCCCTCGGTTCGAATCCCGGCTCGGGGGCCTTGCTGTGTGGCGTTTGCATGTTCTCCCCGTGTCCGCGTGGGTTTTCACCGGGCACTCCGGTTTTTCCTCCCACAGTCCAAAGACATGCTGCCGCATAGGTTAATTGGCCTGTGGACTAAATTGCCTCCGGTGCCCTGTGATGAACTGGCGTCCCATCATGAATATAGCCCTACCTTGTGTCCCGTGCCTGCCGGGATAGGCTCCGGTTCACAGCGACCCTGTACAAGATTAAGCGGTTTCTGACAATGAGATGAGATGAGTCAGAGACATCAAGGATATTGTGGGAGGCTATCATTAATTAATTAGCTTCAAAAGTCTTTTGGAACTCAAGTTATTTACACTGCGCGGGGGTCACACGGGTCACGCAATGATATTTCTTCACGCGTCCCTTTCATCCTAAATAACTGTGCTCCCTCTGCGGAGAAATCCCTCAATTCCTAATGAGAAAACATCGTTTCTTGTCAAGGTCCGCAAAATGGACTCGCGTTGAATGATAACAAAACAAGGCTTGACTCTTTCTGCCACCAATCCCACGGCATCGCGTGTGCACGTGGGTCATGCGGACACGAGACCTTCACATTGGTGTCTATTTGCTGTCCGCTCATCATACCACCTGAATTTGCCCCAGAAAGGGTAAAGAGCGTTTAATAATCTGGACACCGGCGGGAAGGTCCGCGTAGCTGGCCTTGCATCGTTCACAGATTAGTTCCCGAGATTGGCCAATGCTCTGGAAATTGACGTTTTGTCAGATTGCGTCTGGCAGCGATTGCGTCTCATAAAGGCTTGTGGTAAGCAAGGTGTTCGATTCTCGCTCCCAGCTGAACATCAGGGCTGAGTGCAACCTGTGTGGCTCACCGCGACCACATCTCATCCCGCTTCACAAACCTGCGCTGACCAACGTGGTGAAGTATGGTCAAATTCCCATCGCTATGCCGGAGAGATCTTCGTTCAGCGGGGGGAATTAAGAACAGGCGCTCGGAATGACGGTGTGTAAGTGACTCGCGACTGCCAATGCGATTTATCCGTGCAGGATTTACCGAGTCTCAGGGCTTTGTGTTCTAACCCAGTGGTTCTTAAGCTGGGCTGCACGCGCTGTCTGTGGGAACGAGACATGCCAGATTTTTTCATTTATTGTATTATACATGTATTGTATTATATATGTGTTTATTAATGAGGGGTGCGAGAACATAGTATTCGTGACTTTTTTTATACTTAAGCGTACGGGTTATTTGCACCAACATTGTTTTGCACAGAGTTGGAGTTGAGAGAGACCGAGAACAAAGAATCTCACTGCCATGTGTCTTATGTGTATGTGATCAATGAAACTTCACTTGATTTGATATATTTTGAGAACCATAGGGGTGCAGGCTGCAGAAAAGGTTACGGCCCACTGCTCTAAGGCCATGCGTGTGATGTTTGGCCAATGCACAATTGATTAATTGTACGTGGGTATAGTTGTATCATTCGTATTAATAATAATAATATGCCATATTTAATAGGGAGATTCGATACCGGTTTTCCGGAGGCTCCGGCTTGCATTGTAATGTTTAGCAATTTCCAAACCAGAGAACCCGGAGAAAACCCCACGCATACGAGGGGAATGACACTGAAAGCTTCTCACAGATAGATTCAAGAACCCAATATTGTACTGTTATCGTCTAGCCATGGGTTACTGTGTGCCGTGGAGAAGTACCATTGCCCGAAACGTCGCCTATTATGTATTTTGCTTTAAAAACCGGCGTGTTTATGACGAACGCGC
>JAZEWU010000007.1:817900-829512 GCA_036362915.1 Geotria australis | reverse complement strand
TTGTTAATATTTACAGTATTGATGTTTCGCAATGTCTGTATGTGTGATTTGTATATTGTTTATAATTCAGGGGTGTTTTCAACCTTTTGCACTTCAAAGCCCTCTCGGCCCACTAGGGTCTGGTCTCCACTGCCCACTAGGTGGCGCTCGCGGCCCACTGATGGGTCGCGACCCACCGGTTGTGAATGGCCAGCCTTACATTAAATAAGCACACCCACTTGGCATAGAAACACATCACATTTTCGAGCGTTAAATCGGGATTGGAAGGGAGTGTAGAGGGGGGGGGTCACAAGACATCTGGACCAGCCCGATTCGAGTGGAGTGGAGTGGGGATCGGTTCGCGGGAAAACAATCGCCCGTCTCGGAGCTCGCGTGCCGCCGGTACAGCCGCCGCTGATGATGATGATTGTTGTTGCGCTTGCAACTGCTGGCGAGAGGCCGTGCCAACTCGGCCTCGCACCAACAACCAATGACTCCCAGCTGTCTTAGCGACGGTGCGTTGCGCGTTGTGTGTGTGCCGCGGAGCGGTGGTGCAGCGGTTAGCGCGCCCCGCTACGAAAACCGGCAACCCGAGTTCGATTTCCGCTCACTGCCGCCAACACCGAAGGCGATTATCGGAGCCGGTTCTGGGGCCTGGCCCCTAGGTCGACTCAGCCTTAAATTAGTACCTGGTGTGGTGTGTAAAACATTGCCGCTAGGGGAGACAAAGGTGGGCGGGTGTGGTGCTGGCCATCCACCTCCTCGTCGTGCCGTGCTTACCTTCACTAACAGCACGTGACCCTACAGTCCGAGGGTCAAGGTAGAAGCGTTCACGTCGCGATCCCTGTCAGGTAATACTTGGTGTTGCCTGCGAATTCTACCAAACACTTCGAAGCCGAGCTGAAAGACAATGATGTCCAGAAGCTGACCATCGTGCTTCGAAGAATCGCAAAAAATAAGAAGACCCTACAGTCCGTTAAGGCTATACGGTAGCACCCTATGAAGGCCAGTACGACACACGAGAGGGAGGTGCGTGACCAGCACGCACAGACATAGCCTACACTTCAGGAGGCCCCCAAATAGCAGCATTTTGTGGCCACATGCGTACGAAACACGTGCAGAACTCGGCGCTGTGGCGGGAAGCGAGCTGGCTGGGAGCGCGCGCCGTGTGTACCAATTACCGGCTACCACGTGCCGTCTTGTAATTTCCTCCTAATTCCGAGTCGCGTCCTGCGTGATGGGGAGGTTAACATTCCATCGCTCGCGTTGCAGCGAACGCTCAGTCGACTGAGTCGGCACTCCAAGTTGTCTATGGGCACTTGCCAGTGTACAAATATTGCAAAATATACAAGGTGTTTACATTTTCTGGCAATGAGAGAAGTGTTCCATCCATCCATTTTCTAAACCGCTTGTCCTGGTGAGGGTCGCGGTGGGGGGGGGATTCCCAGGTGGTCCCAGGCCAGCCGAACGATATAAGAAGTGTAAATTAAAACACCAAATGGACACCTTTTTGCAAAGGTTACAGTTTGCAAGCGGCCACACATGCTTGTGGAAAAAACATGCAAACAAATGCTATGATAATATATGCATTTTCCTTCAAACGGATTGGCCCAACACTAGAGACAGCTTTCGTTAGAGCCTAGTCTAAGTGTTTAGCCAAGTGTTGCCAAAATGAAAGCAGTTTTGGACAATGGCAACTGGAACCTCGACATTATTTGTACAACGGCAAAAGGGTCTCATCGTCTGGAACCTCTTCCTGCAACCGAGGCGCATTTACGGCGAAGCGTACTGCTCACTCTGCCCCGTGACCCAAGCGCCTACAGCTGAGCGTTCTCAGCTGTCGGCACCTCAAGGCCCACGTGGGGTCTGGTCTCCCACAGACCGCGATGTGGCGCTCGCGATGTGGCGCTCGCGGGAATCGAACTCGTGTGGACGGGTTCGTAGCGCAACGCGCTCACAACAGCACCACCGTTCACCCAAAAAAGACGAACAAAGACCCCCCGTATAGCCTTAACTGCCTGTAGGGTCAAGGGGCTGTTAGCGAGTAGCACCTATGAAGGGGCTGCACGGCCCCAGAGGGAGTGGGTGGCCAGCACGGCGCTCGGCCCGCTCCGCACACACACACACACGTTTGTCCGGCACAACACGAGCGTTTTTCTTCACCCTGTTCTCAACATCCTATGAGTGTGACGCAGAGTGACCCCGTCTCAATCTGCTGGGAGTGTGTGTGTGTGTGTGTGCGCGTCTGTGTGTGTGTCGGTGTGTACAAATGAAGGGAAGCTCTGTTCGCGTCTCGCTCACTCCCAGAAGTGGCGGACGGTAAATTCTTACAAGCGCCCATGTAATAAGCAGTGCTCTGTGCTGCGTCACTCTGTCCGCACCTCGCGCCACATGTGCGCATCGGGACTTCTCTTAAATACCCAGCCACGTGTTGGTTGGGTGGGTGGATTTGTTGGTTAGGTGGGTGGGTGGTTTGATGGTTGGATGGCTGAGTGGGTGGGTGGGTTGGTTGCTTCAGTGAATGGCTTATTGGGTTTGGTGGGTCGGCTCGGTGGCTGCTTCGGTGGGTAGTTGTGAATGTGTGGCCCAGTTTCACCATCCAAACCCCGTAGCGCGTTCCCCCCACACAGGCGGCTGGGCGAGCCACCTACTTGCTGTGCCGCCTCCTGCAGACACCGTCCTCCTACGGGTCGGTGTCTCATCCGCATCACGTCGTCGCGATTCGCAAACTCCCACCGCTTGGAAAGCCGCAGACATCCGTGGGTACGAGTATATATTCACACAAAGACGAAGATCCCCATATAGCCTTAACAGACTAGGGTCAAGTGCTCACAAAAACAAAGATCTCCCGTATAGCCTTAACCGACTGTAGGGTCAAGTGCTCTTAGCGAGCGCCTGTGAAGACCAGCTGCTAACACGCACACACGCGCTTGTACGTACGTGTGTGCGGGAGTGGGGGGCGGTAGCCGATAGCGTGCTGCGCTACGAACCTCAGCGACCAGAGTTCGATTCCCGCTCATGGCCTGCACGAGTGACGACTTTCTCAACCGGTTTTGGGATTCGCTAAGGTCGACTTGGCCTCAAATGAGTATCTGGCGCGGTGTGCAACCATCGCCGCGAGGAAAACGCGTGCCGTGCTGGCGTTTATCGGTGCTACGCGCTTCTTCTTCTTTGCGATTCTTCGAAGCACGATGGTGCTACTCGCTAACAGCACCTAACCACCCTACAGTCTGTAGAGGATACACGGGGGATCTTTGTCTTTGTTATAAGACTCAACAACGGCTGGCCGATGTTGACTGTCCCGGATGCTCTGTGTGATGAGACACACGTTAGCTAGATGCACCGCAAACCTGCAATCGATGTTGCTTCTCTCTCCTTGGTGACGTTTCGCCTCCCACGCCGGAGGCATCGGGCTTCTGGGAGCCTCCAACAACAACAGTCTCACACCCCGCAATGTTGGGCAACCGGTCGTATTTATTTTGAATTTACTTATTGGAAATGTGCGTGATGATGATGATGATGCAACTCGCTCTGTATAAAGCTGCTTAATGATAACTAATAACATTTCTCCGGGTACTCCGTTTTCCTCCCACAGTCCAAATACATAGGTTAATTGGCCTGCTGACTAGATTGCCCCCGGTGCCCTGTGACGGACCGGCGTCCCATCCCGGGTATAGCCCTGCCTTGCGCCCCGTGTCTTCCGGGATAGGCTCCGGCTCACGACAACCCTGTGCAGGATTTCGCGGTTTGTGAAAATGGGATGAAACGAGAACGCCACCGAGCTGTTGGTGTCGTTGCATCGCTGCCCTCCCCCCACCGTGTGTCACAAACACACCGGGCGCGGCGACCCCGATCCGCTCCGCGTGAGTTTGACTCGGGGCCCCCGCGGCCTCCGTATTTACACACAATCTGTGTACCGTCATCACACGTGTGAGCGCCCGGAGCAAGGCCGGTATTGCACAGACCCCCCCTGCTCTACCCCCCCCCCGCTGACATTTGGCAAATCGAGGCCAGGCTCAAACACACATTAACACGGAATGTTATTGCAAGTGGTGGTGCCACGTGGGTTGGCTGGGGGGCCGCGTCGTGCGTTCGCGCCACACTCTCTGTAAGAGCCCACAGAGTAAGGACTCTGTGGCTCTGCGTAATAGTTCATAGAGACCCTATGATCGTGTCGACACGCTCCTGGCCTCGGTGCCGCTGGGTTCGATTCCCCCGCTCGGGTGCCTTTCTCTGTGTGCAGTTTTTAGCGTTCTGTCCCGCGTAGGTTTTCGCCGGGTACTCCGGTTTCCTTTCCACAGTCCAAAGACGTGCTGCTGCTGCTGCCGCCGAGGTTAATTGTCCTTCTTGACTAAATTTCTCCCGGTGCCCTGAGATGTTGCAACTTGCTTTACCACCTCCGCGGCCGGACAACTGTTAGAAAGAGCCACGCTGTTACTTCCTGCTTAAATACAAACTGACTGACAACTCGGACGAAGCGAACAGTGGAGTCCTTTGTTAGGACGGTGAGCTGCGGACACAGGGCCCAGCCCGCCGGCACGGTTAGCCGAGCGGACGAACGAGTTGGTGGGTGGGTGAGTGAGTGAGTGAGTGAATCAGGGGGGTCTCAATTAACGCCACGTAGGTGCTGAAATATGGAACCAGGCTGCAACAACACGGAGCGGAAGAGCGGCGGTAGACTCCCCCGCACACACCCCCACTCACACCCCCGCACACCGCACGGAGTGAGAGCAGAGAGGAGGGTTGGTCGGGTGTCCGCAGATTTGGGGGGGGGCGCCGTCCCCCGGTGCCATGGGTGGGTCCATTGTGTCGCGGGAATCTCGCTTCCAGAGCTTGTCAGCTCACCGGGTATTTTCTGCTGCAATAATGAACATCTATCTATCTGTCTAATGTTAGAGACAGGCGCCGGGTGTTAGAGACAGGAGCCACTGTTAGAGATAAGAGCCTGTGTTAGAGATAGCAGCCGGGGTTGTATCGGAGGAATCCCGCTTCGAGAACTTGCGAGCTCACCGGGTATTTTCTGCTGTAATAATGAACATCTATCTATCAGTGTTAGAGACAGGAGGCAGTGCTACGTAACTCGACGGTCCCTTCCAACTTAAATAAAAACTTATCTGAGGATGTGACAAGCATTGGTCGCGTGTAAACAATCGCGGTCGTAGCTCTGTAAACGTGACAACCTTGTCGAGGTGGTGTAGAGCGAACGGATGGAACGTTGGCGGGAAACGGCGGCAGAGCGACCGTCACTGGGACCGCGCGAGTTGCTCACCTCCGCGGAGTGGCTCCGGAACTCCGAGGCGCCGTGACATCACCATCCCGCGAGGCCGCCACACAAATGGGTCTGGAAGTTGGATTTTAATTTTTATTTAACTTCACCCGTTGATTAATTGCATTGGGTTTCAACTTAAACAAAACCCCGACCCCCTTCAGTTATTATGTTAACGTTGTTGCTGACCCCCCCTCCACCTTCACCCCCCACCCACCACCAACTTTCCCGCAAAGCAACATATTACATGTTTTTCTTCCTCAAACACCCGGAATCTGTTAATGAAACGAGCGCTACAGACCGTGCATTGTGTGTGTGTGTGTGTTTTCTGTCCCATTTGAAGGGATCTTGCGAGCACGATTTTCTAACTGTAGCCTTACTGTATCCACGCATAATGTACCGACAAGCGCCTTTGTGACCAGAATGTGGGGAAGATTCCACATCAGGGATCTCGAGGTAGTCCGCCGAGATACAACACACGTGCCTGCATCTATGTCCGTGTGTGTCTTTGTCTTGTGGAGAGCGGTGGCTCGGCGGTTAGCGCGCTGGGCTACAAACTTGGCGACCCGAGTTCAAATCCTGCTCACGGCCAACACCAGTGACGATTTTATGAACCGGTCCTGGGCCTCCCCTAGGTCGACTCAGCCCCAAATGAGTACCTAGTGAGGTGTGTAAACATTGCCACTAGGGAGACAAAGACGGCCGGGCGTGGTGCTGATCACCCACCTCTTCATGTGCCGTGTTGACCTTCATCGGTGCTTGCTAACGGTACTTGATCCTACGGTCTGTTAAGGCTATACGAGGGATTTACAGTTGGCCCAGTGGGGAGCACAGGTGGTGCAGCTTACCGACCACGGTCAGTCAGCTAACAAATAACACCTGGGTTCGGGTGGCGCACTGGTAACATCCGCGCCTCCTCGCAGAAAGAAGGTCCTTCTCGAGACGGTTCGATTCCAGTCTCGGGCGCCTTTCTGTGCGGAGTTTGAGAGTTCTCCCCCAGTGCTGCGTGGTTTTCCTCCGTGTTCGCTGGTTTGCTCCCGTAACTAAAACAACACTCAATAGTTGGCCGACGTCATCATAAATTACTGATGTAATTTTCGGCTCGATTCATGATGGTTGCGCTTCAGAGCTGTTCTTTCGGGATAACCGTATCGAGCGATCTCCCTCTCTTCCTCGCGATGTGTCGCCTCCGTTGGAAGCATCAGCAGGCGATATTAAATATTTGTAAATTAAATGTACGCCGGGCTGTATCTGCCCCCCACCACCCGGGTTCCGCACGCGGTGGGTATTGTATAGACAGAAAAAAATTAGTATTTAAAAAAGGATGAAGCTTGCGAGGCTAGGACTCATCACGTGGCACTCAAAGTGCACCTAGCCTGGCACAGCCGCGGGGAACAGTCGGTGTTGTTGTATTTAAGGGTCCTGCATTTCTCATGACCTCTGCCACATCCACAAAATGTGATGTACACGGAGCGAGACTGTTGGCAGCGGCGCCGCTTATAGAGCCGCCATTGTCCGCCGCTGGCTGGGAGTGAGGAGCGGTGGTGCAGTGATTAGCGCGCCACGCTACGAACCCGGCGACCCGAGTTCGAATCCCGCTCACGGCCAACACCGGTGACGATTTTCTGAACCGGTCGTGGGCCTCGCTCTCGGTCGACTCGGTCTCAGATGAGTAGCTGGTGCGGCGTGGAAATATCGCCACTAGGAAGACAAAGGCGGCCGGGCGTGGTGTTGGCCACCCACCCCCTCGTGTGCCGTGCCGGCCTTCATATGTGCTCGTTATCAGCACCTGACCCTGCAATCTGTTAAGGCTAGACGGGGGATCTTTGTCTTTGGAGTTGCTTGCTGGAGGGCACGGCTCTCGACGGGCTTCGCATGGGTTCACACCCAAGTAGAGAGGCAAGGTTTTTTGCTCTTAATTTCACTTAAAAAAATAGGTCCTTGTTCATACGATCTTCTTCTTTGCGATTCTTCGAAGCACGATGGTCAGCTTCTGGACATCGTTGTCTTTCAGCTCGGCCTCAAAGTGTTTGGTAGAATTTGCAGGCAATACCAAGTATTACCTGACAGGGATCGCGACGTGAACGCTTCTACCTTGACCCCCATGATGATGATGCACCTTGCCGCGGATGGGGCGGCGGCGGGGATGGTTGGCGGAGTAATCTGTCTTAAATGTAAGAGAGACGGGGGTGGGAAAAATGGTATCGCGTCAAAATTGCCTCCAGCAGTGGCTCCCAAACTTTCTCGGTTCACGGCGCCGTTAGTGCAGCGGGATTTTTTCCACTGCTCCCAAAGTCAGGAACTGTAGCCTGGCATATCTCGAAAATTTGGAATATCCCGCGGCGCCCGCTGTGAGTTAGCTGCGGCGCACACTTTGGGAGCCACTGGCCTACGGGATACATTGGCCGTGCAGACGAATCTAGTTTTGTCGATGTGAAATCGTGGCTTGTGTACGACACACCCCTCTTCCCATGACCCCCCCCCNNNNCCCCACCCACCACCACCACCACCACCACCCTGGGGCGTTCAGACGTCACGTGGTAACCCACAATCGCCGTGATGATGGTCAAGTGACAGCTCTCACTCCGGGATGACAGATTTCATAAAGAGCCGTTTGTCTCGTTTCGTGTCGCTTGCGACGATGTCGCCGTGTTTTTGGTTCCGCGGCTGCTCAGTAGGAAGGCAGGAAGTGAGTCGCGCAACGCACCTCCTCACGCGGCTCACTGCTCGCTCAGCCCTGACGTTCGCCCTCAGAATCCACCTGCTCCAAAACCTCTAACCATTGGGGGATGGGGCAACCTCTGATGGACTGGCGTACCATCCTGGGTATAGCGCAACCTTGCACCCTGTGTCTGCCGGGATGGGCTCCGGCTCACCGCAATTCTGTACAGGATTGAGCGGTTTCTGACAACGAATGAATGAATGAATGGGGGGCAACCGGGGTCCACCTGGAAAACTGAACGGAACGGGCGTCCTCTCCGAGTGAAATTTCCAGAGCGATAGCGTTTACAACCACGGCAGCGCTACCGGGATCGGTAATCTGCCACGCGTGGGTTTGACTTCATTCTGATTTGTTAGATACTCGACACGGTTATCTCGAAAGAACATCCATGAAGAGCAATTCTCATACATCGAGCCGTGACAAACCTACATCAGTACACCGATACTATCAGAACCTGGACCGATGCAAATGCTGGACGGATTTGAAACATCACATTTTGTCCTTTCAAACCGTTTCCAAAAAACTGATCACAGTGCGCAGGTGGGGAAAAGGGGGCTTGCGATACGACCGTAGCGACCGCGACGCGCCTGGGTCCCATCCGAAAAGCCCCAAGCTCAGCAGGTGTATGCAGTAACGCTACAATTCGATTCGATTCTTCGAAGCGTGATGGTTTTACGACAGTTTCCCATTGCAACAAGTTCTTCTTTAGTTGCAAACAGCCTTTCAACATTTAGAGATATAATAGTCAGTGCTGGCCTTAAAGGCAGCGGGGCAATTGGCCTCTCTTGCTCCAGACTGAGGGGCTTCTGGCATCTGTTGAGCTTCTGGACATCGTTGTCTTTCAGCTCCTTTGCTTCGAAGTGTATGGTAGAATTTGCAGGTAATACCAAGTATTACGTGACAGGGATCGCGACGTGAACGCGACGTGAACGCTTCTACCTTGAGCCCCAAACGTTACAATGGTTCCGCTAACCTGGCTCGCGCGCTCTCTCTCTCTCGCTCCCACTTTCCGTAAGTTGAGGGAGGAAGCGCCTCTCTCCCGGTGCGTGTGTGTGCCGAGCTAATGCCGCGGTTCCCAAGGCCACTTGACGCTGTCAAACACTCGCCGCTGTTTAATCGCACTCGGGGCTGCTCGGGGTCGCGGCGGGGCTGCCGGGGCCAGACGGCCGCCTCTCCCCCCCCTCGCGTCACCCCCCCCCTCTCTCCCCGACTCGCCGCTGCACTTTGCTTAACCGTGGCTCCCCATCATAATAATAATAATAAGAATGTTACAAATAATGTAGAATATACGAGGTTTAACTCTTTCCGGCAATGAGAAAGAGTGTTAAGATCTTTAACCTCGTATATTCCACATTATTTGTACAACGGCAACAAAGGTACAATAGTCTGATAATGTTACAATTTATAACGCGCACAAATTCCCCGCCCAGCCAAAGTGAGACGCAGATACCATCATGATCGTAGGTGCCCGTTAAACGCTATCCAGGCTCGCTGGCCTATCCCGGCAGACACATGGCCCGAGGCAGGGGCTTGCGGTGTGGCTTTCACAGACTCCAGACCTGTTCACTAAAGGATCTCCTAGCAGGAGCGCTTGACTCCAGACCCCTTCACCGAGGGAGACCCTAGCAGGAGCGCTAGACTCCAGACCTGTTCACCGAGGGAGACCCTAGCAGGAGCGCTTGACTCCAGACCTGTTCACCACCGAGGGAGACCCTAGCAGGAGTTGCGGACTCCAGGTGAGATAGCTGTGGGGTTCAATGGAACACGCAAACTCCCTCAGCACGATCAGGTTCAACTCCGTGTCTTCACCGGCTCTCTTCAAAAACCAACACGCCGCCGCCGTTTCCACGACCGCCGTCGCATTCAGACCGCTCGCGAACTCCGAATCGGATTGCGTCGAAAAACTACTGTTTGCTTCGCGATGACTCCGGTTCGCTGCGTCACCATCAGCCCACCGCCCACCGCCCGATGCCTCAGCCACCGGCAGGGTGGCGCAGTGGTAACACCCGCGCCTCACAGCAAGAAGGCCCCCGGGTTCGAATCTCGGCTCGGGCGCCTTTCTGTGTGGACTTTGTGTGTTCTTCCCCCCTGTTCTGCGTGGGTTTCCTCCGGGCACTCCGGTTTCCCCCCACTGTCCAAAGACATGCTGCCAGGTTAATTGGCGTACTGACTAAATTTCCCCAGGCGCCCTGCGATGGACTGGCGTCCCATCGTCGGTGTTCCCCTGCCTTGCGCCCTGTGTCTGCCGGGATAGGCTCCGGCACAGCGCAACCCTGTATAGGAGTAAGCGGTTTCTGAAAATGGATGGATTATTACCTTGTGGTTATGAATCACGGAGGGGGGTGCGCAGACATCAAAGCGTCTCGCAGGGTAAATAACGGGCGCTCCGTGGGTTCCAATCGTGGCACAGCGTCGTCTGAACGTCGCAGGTTCGCTCGGTCAGGTCGACGCGTAATTAATGGAAAAAGCACATTAAGCTGCAGTCGTTGAAAAATGTCTCGGAGATCGGGGAAAAGGTTGCGCAAATACGTAATTCGCATCCGTACTAAATGTCACCGGCACGAGAGATTGCCGCGTGCCACTTTGAAATCGGTTCCAAAGCAGTGTTTTTACGGTAACGGCAGCAACAACACACACAAAAAAACCTACGCGACTCGTAAGAGAAATACCTTCCGAGAAGCAGCAGCCATTAACCTCAAGCAAACAATATTCGTGCGTGCCCTTAGGTTATTCAATTTGTATGTTTGTTTTCTTGGCGCAGGGGGGTTCACCGTTGGTACGCCACTCCACGACATATGAAGCCACATGTTAATATAACGGCAGGTCGTAGACTCAATACATGTTTCAATGTGACGGAATCTTGTTTGCTACACTGTCGGGCTGTACTAAGGTACTATATACCAAAGTAAATAATGAAAATTATTATTTACAGATGTTTGGAGGCTTCCACCGTGCAGTGGACAGATCCTGACGGATGATGATGATTGCAGCCCCTTGTTACTGATGTAGGTTTGTCACGACTCGACGTAGGAGAATTCCTCTCCATAGCTGTTCTTTCGGGATAGCCGTGTCGAGCTTTCCATCTCTCCAGCTCCCATTCCCTGGCACGTACTACAGATGCTCACCCATAGCACCTTTTCACGTAACAACAATAATAATGATAAATTAATTCTGAAGCGCCTTTCACCAAAAGGTGGCAAAGCGCTGAGCCGACTACAGCACGTCAGCGTGCCAGCGAGTGGGACACGCGGCGCTGTAGCGTGCTGTATTAGTATCGTTGGACGTCGGACGCGTCAGGCCAGAGCCTGCAGCAGGACAAATACCCGGCGCGAAGGAAGGACACTCTTGTGAGACGGGGGAGTGGGGGGACAATCATCACACAGCTCCCGGCTCCACAGCAGCTCGGTTCCATGCACAGGGGTGTCGCAAAGTCCGGGAGAGAGGGAGTTGAGGGAGGGAATTAATAATAATAGATAGTTGAGGGAGGGAGTTGAGGGAGGAAGTTGAGGGAGGTAGGGGTGGAGAGAGGGATGGTGAGAGGCAGGGAATTGAGAGAGGGAGTTGAGAGCGGAGGCGGGGTGGGGTTCTTCACGCGTAAAGACCGGCGGCACCAGCGGCTTGCTCTTTGGAGTGGCGGCTGAGGGC
>JAZEWU010000007.1:799711-810519 GCA_036362915.1 Geotria australis | reverse complement strand
CTTTTCACCCTCCCCTCTTACTGCGGTGCCGGCACCTTAGCACCGAAAAATACAACTGTGTCGCCACTGGTCGCTTTGTTTACGAATTTTCGGCAACGCATTTGGCTGCGCGGCCCACCCCCCCTCTCCGCCAGCGTTCCCCGTCCACCCCGACTCGCCGCAGCGCTTTGCTCAACAGTGACTCCCCATCATCATTATAGGTTACCCGTTTAACCCTGCGCAGGGTCACTGGGAGTCGGAGCCTATCCCGGCAGGTAAAGGGCCCAAGGCGGGTCTATACCCAGGATGGAACACCGGTCCATCCCAGGGCACCGGGTGGAAATTTAGTCAGCAGGCCAATTAACCTAGGCAGCAGCAGCTTGTCTTTGGACTGTGGGAGGAAACCGGAGCACCCAGCGAAACCCCACACTCACACGGGGGGGGGAGAAAACACGCAACCTCCACACAAAAAGCCACCCGAGTCGGGCATCGAACTACACCACCGTGCCACCCCACCATGCCACGCGGTCCCCCACGGAGGGAGGAATCTGTGTGCCTTCAGTGCCTCCTCCTCCAGGGGTAGCGGCGTGGCCTCTGGGAGCCGCTCTTCCCAGCTCCCCGGGTAAATATCGCCGAGAGCCGAGAAGCGTATTTGTCGATAATGTGGCGCGTTCGCCACTGCACAGCCAACCGTATGAATCACAGAGAGACCCACTCCCCAGCTGGCCTCAACGTCCCCCAGCTCCCAACACGACTTCGATTGAGTGCTGTGGGTGGGGTTTTTTTTCTCTCTCTCTCTCTTTGTCACCCCTTGCCCTCGCTGCTGGCCACAAAGGTTAATTAAAGCACTGGTATGGATTTTATTTTTAAACTAGGAGGGTATTAAGTGGTGAGAAAGGAATTTGGAGTGGGGAAATTGATATACTGCGCTGTCGATGTATTGCAATCGGACGTGCTGGGAGCGGAGCGCTGGTGCGGCCGTTTGAAAGCGTTCGGTTGTGAACCCGGCAGGGTTGAGTTCGATGCCCGAATGAGGAGGAGGAGGCACTGACGGCAGAGAGATTCTCCTTAAAAAAATGCTGCCGATTTTCCGTTCTCTGTCGTTGTTGGCGTGCCGTTCTCTCCGCAGCCCTGTGCAGCGCTTTGTGACCCTCGGGTGAAAGGCGCTCGATAAATGGTATTATTATTATTATAAACCGCGTGGCACGGTGGCGGGACTCGTAGCGATGCCGCCTCACAGCTTGCCCACCGAGTTCGATGCCCGCCTCGGATGTCTGTTTGCGTGGAGGTTGCGTTGAGTTCGATTCCCGAATAGCGGACACTGCTGTGAGTGATATCTGACGTCCGGTTCCTGGGACCTATCACCCTCCTCGCTTACCCACACCGACCAGCGTGGTGAAGTATGGTCAAACAATCCGCACGATGCGTGTGGCCTATGTTCGACAAACGGCCTGTAAGTTGTAACGGTTGGTATGCGTCAATATTGTGCGGTATGCGCATCGGTGTTATTTAATTGTCGCTGTAAATTCTTCTCGGCAATAATTCGCGATGCGATTGCGTCTGTCTCGTTAGAGGACGATGGACAGAGGGAATGAGTTCTCGCTTATGGTTAAATGCAAAGGCAAAGACAAAGCGCCTCCATATAGCCTTAACAGACTATAGAGTCAAGCGCCGTTAGCGAGTAGCACCTTTAAAGGCCAGTACGGCGCACGAAAGGGTGGGTGGCCAGCACCCCGCCCGGCCGCCTTTGTCTCCCTCGTTCTTATGTTTACACACCGCATCAGGTACTCATTTGAGGCTGAGTCGACCTAGGGGATGCACAGGACCGATTCATAAAATCGTCAGTGTTGTTGGCCGTGAGCGGGATTCGAAATCAGCTCATCGGGTTTGTAGCACAGCGCTCTAACCGCTGCCACTCCCCACACTCAAAGACAAACATCCCCCATGTAGCCTTAACAACAACAAGCGCCGTTCGCCACTAAGTGGCGGTGACGTCAGCACAGCGCCTGTGCTAGGCCAGGTGCACCTTGAGGCCACGCGGAGTGTCGAAGGCTCGCTGACAGGAGGTCACGGAACAGACGCAGTTGTCATGGGTTGACTGAGTGAGATGTATTGGCTGGGGCACTACCAGTGCCCCCTACCGTGCCAACTTGTTGAGTTTTAGCCGCCCGGCGCTCGGCTCGCTGTTGTGAGCGTCGCTTCTCCGCCGTCTGTTGTTGTTTTGGAAGGCGACTGCCTCCAACTGCCCAGTAGCGTCCTTCACGAACCTCCTCCGCAGAGGTCGATCTTGACACCGCCGGTACCAGTCATCGGCAAATCCAATCAGCTCCACGTCCTTCTGCACCACGTCAGTCCATCTCTTCTCCAGCCCGTGCTGTGCCCGTTTAACCCCCTCTATCCGACCAAAGATCCCCCGTATAGCCTTACCATACTGTAGGGCCAAGTGCCGTTAGGGAACACCTATGAAGGCCGATACGGCACGCGGAGGGGGTTGGTGGTCAGCACCACGCCCGGCCGCTTTTGTCTTCCGAGTGGCGATGTTTACACGCCACACTTTGGGACTAATTTGAGGGTGAGCCAACCTAAGGGAGGCCCAGAACCAGATTTAAAAATTCGTCACTGGTGTTGGCCGTGAGCGAGAATCGAACTCGGGTCACACACGCCCGCGGCCGTCCAAGTGGCGATTAGGCTGGTAAGGGGCTCCACGGCTCGTGACACGCAGCGTGCACAGCCTTTATCTTATATTCTTATTTGAAAAAATAAATGTTGCAATGCTATGCATTTTGTACTATTTTATTTGAAAAATGTGTGCAACGCTACGTGTAAAGGTTTTTTTGTTAATTTAAATGTTGGTTATTTATAAATCTTATGCATATTTAATTCTTGTCAGCAAATTCCCGTTGTTTTGTTGTGTCGCGGGAGTCCCGTAAAGAGCTTGCACGCTCACTGGGTATTTTTTGTCTGCTGTAATAATAAACATCTATCTAGCCATCTATCCTCTGACGAGCCGCGGGAAACCCCGGCGCTCCGAGACACGTACACAAACAATGTCACGTGTATGAAAAACACGCGACGCGAACCAGCGCCAGAGATCCGCGGCTTCGTCTGGAGCCGAACGCGCGCTCACGAACAACCGCTGTTAGTTTTTTTTCTCCCAAACTCCGCACAGATGCTGAATCTCACTGTGCGTCGTTTAATTCTGGCAGTTTTTTTCGGGGGTTGGGGGGGGGACGCGATGGGGAGGGTGGATGGGTGATGAGGGGGCGGGGGGTCGGTTTGTAAATCTTGTCGTGCTGTTTAAACATTGCGCGGACGGCGCATTAGCTAAACGGTTCCGTTGCAAGGCTGCGGTGTATTTTATTTATTTAGTAAGTCGCTCGCAGCTAACGCAACCGCCCAAGAAGATTGGGGGTGGTTTCTTTCGGAGGGGGCCTATTTTTCTCGCGTTGTCTTTTTAGAAATTTTGGTGGAAATAATGGAGGTTTTGGGTGTCTAAGTGGGGAGAGTTGCTCGCCATTCATCCCGCGTGCGCGCTGTCTCACGATCGGACAACGAAGCGAGTCGCGGTGAACCTGACAATGAGCGCCTTCATCAGTCAGTCAGTTTTTACTTGAGCTGGAGGGAACCGTTGAACTGTGGTAGCTCTTCCTAACAGTTGTCCGACAAGCTACAAGAATCTCAGGGCACTGGCGGTCAATTTAGTCAGCAGGACAATTAACCCAGGCAGCAGTAGCAGCTTGTGTTTGGTCTGTGGCAGAAAACCGAAGTACCCGGTGAAAACCCACACAGACACTGGTCGGTGGGGGGAGAGAACATGACAACTCCACGCAGATAGGCACCGGGGCCGGGAATCGAACCGGGACGTCTTGCTGTGACGCGGCAGCACTACTCTACCGCTGTGCCACCGTGCCGCCCATTCGAGTCGTCGTAAACCTGACAATGAGGGGCCTTGAGTCGCGAGGCCACGTGCCCAGGGATCGGCGTTGGGTTGCAGTGAACGTTTTAAGAGCGCGTACTCTTGAACTTTCGCCCGTGCAACAGGAAGTTCATAATTGACTCGCAGTATATTTATAATCTAGCCAAAGTGCGTCTGGTCGGGCTTATAAAATATACACAGCCTGCGAGAGGGAGCCACCAGATATCAGTGGCAGCCTCCAGCTCCTCCAAACACTCTCGGGGGCGGTTGGACTTTCTCAGCAGTTAACGTGGTGGTGGGATGTGGCGGGAAGGGGGGGTTGGAGTCACGCAGCCACGCATCAACATTCCTAGACACTGAAGCTACTTGAAGGATAATTAATAATTCGGCAAAAGATTAACAACTGAAAACCTCTAACAAAAACATCTCAAAGTGTTCATCAGTAACCACTGCCCTTAAAATGGAAACATTCAATAGCGACAGCACTGAAAAAGCCGTTGCCTGAAATGTGGCCGATTCAATGTTTTCCTTTTAAGGCCACTCAATGTTGGGGACGGATTTGTTAAACTTGTTGTTGTGCTGGTGCGCCACTGCCAACGGAGTAGCAGCAGTATCATAAAATCATTATTATTTTTTACTTCGGCAAAGTTTAAGTTTGTGATTGTTTAATAAAGAAAGTTAAAGGCAAGCCAAAGTTTGTTCAGCCTGGCGCGCAATCTCGTATTGTTTATCTGCATCAATATAAATCGAAGCTCGCGTTATATGGCTGGGTGCTTTGTTTAATGCCGTCAAACTGGAGCTTTTCTCACTGTGTCCCTTTGGTGAATCGATGGCAGTGTATTCTTACCTTTGTAAATGCAAAGCCTGTTGAAATTTCCAAAACATGGCTTGTGGTTTTTTTTTTACTAAAAAAAAATATACAATATTACAACTACGAGTATATGCATGATTTTGCCAAACGGCAGGAAATTATAAAAGCAGAATCGGTTTCACTGTGAAGCAAGAATTTGAGACGCATCTGATTAAGGCGGGAGACTCGTTAGGAAGTCGTGTTTAAAACCGAATTCGCTTTTTGGGAGAGAAAAAAAACCCTGAACATTTTATACCGCATGAAAACCAACTCTCACAGTCACCGCTGCCTCACCATGCCCCTCCTTTCATTGTCAATTTCACAAATCTGTCACCGTTACCAGAAGAAACGTTTCGCGAGATGAGCCCAGAATTTACAGATTGTTTTTAATGAAAACACGGAACATTTGGGAAACGTTAAACGGAGCGGATACGAAGAGAAAAAACATGACGCTCGGTACGGTTTGAGAAAATATATTTAATTTCATATAAGCTCATTGTGTGTTGTTGTGGCGCATTATGGGTGGAATGAAACAAATTATTCCTGCTCCTGCGGCGCTGCTAGCGGTGCTGCTAGCGGTGATTCGGCACAAGCAGCGAAATGGCGACTCTTTGGCAAACCACACTCCCCGGAATCACAACAGCCTTTAAGTGGGTGAATTGCGGGGCAGTGGCCCTTGTTAGATGATCGTAGTCAGTTTTTAACTCAAGCTGGAAGGAACCGTTGAGCTGTGCAGCTCTTTTTCACAGTTGTCCAGCGGGGAGGGGTAATTACGTTACAATATCTAGCCTTCACGCTGGCTGGCGGCCACCGTAAAGGCCAGCTCTGTGCTGATCGCTAGATGGCGATAGATAGATATCTATAGACGTTTATTATTACGGCAGAAAAATACCGCAGTGAGCTTGCAAGCTCTTTATGATGATGCGATCAGCTCGGAGCCGAGAGAACAGCCTACAGTTGATTGGCGAGATCCTCTGCAGAGTTGTCGCGTGACACGACTATCCGAAAGTAACAAACTGGAATGACACTCCGACCCTCGCATTATACATAGGTGAACGTACTAGCAGAGTGCCCGCCCTACGGGTGATCTTGTTCCGAGTGTGTGACACGTTCTTCTGACGTTTCTTGTTGATGATTTTTTTTTTCCTCTGACTGCTTTGACCTGGATTTCTTCCCGACGTCCTTTCGGGAATATTGCTGCCGGCTCTCTAAAGTTCACGAAGAGCAATCATCGATACGTGTGAATTTCAGCTGAAGTAAGAAATAAGAGTTTTGGCGTTAAGCACATCCAATCTGCGCTTATGAAGGCTTCAACCCCGTGACCGTCAGTGCGGACACACACACAGACAGACACTTGCTCCATTACATACAGACTGTGCAAGGAGGAGGGGGTGAGGGGGGGAGGACTTGATGGACAGACGTGAGCTTGTGTGAGTTGTGGCCGGGGATGGATGTGCGGGTGGAGTAAGTGGTGGGGGCGGGGGTTGAATTTGAGGGGGGGGTGTCGAGATTAGGGGAGGGGGGAGCATTTCATAAAGCAAAGGGAAAAAGAAGAGCGCAAGCGAGACTTTAGCAACGTGTGCAAGATTGAGCGAGGGGTGGCTGGAATTCCTGGCACGCCGCTGCAGCTGCCCTCCATTAGCGATACACTAACATGGCCATGTGCAGAGCCCAAACTAACCACATGGCGCTAGTTAATGCCGCAGGGGCCTGCGCTCGGCCTGCCCCAGTGTGTAAACACAACGGGCACGGAACGGGAGACTAATGGACCAATTAAATGTGGAGAGAGAGAAGGGGGGGTAGGAGTGTTGTTCCAGGCAGAGGGAAGGAGCGCGCTGCCCGCTCGGGTCAACAGCGGAAGCGCGTATGACCGCATCGCGCGGCCTCGACGCCAGTTATCCGTCCGTCATTCATCCACTGTCAGAAACCGCTTAATCCTGTACGTGTACATGGTCGCGGTGAACCGGAGCCTATCCCGGCAGACACAGGGCATAAGGCAAGGCTGTACCCGGCATAGGACGCCAGTCCATTGCAAGGCACCGGGGGAAATTTAGTCCGCAGGCCAATTAATCTATGCAGCAGCATGTCTTTGGACTGTGGGAGGAAAAACCGGAGTGCCCGGCGAAAACCCATGCGGAGGGGGGGGGGATGGAGGGGAGGGTGGAGGAGGGGGGAATGGAGGATGGGGGGTCGGGAGGAAATCATAACCCTAATAACCCCTACGGTACAATCATGTCGCATTACGTAATGTCTGCTCAAAGACCCGGCAGCTGCGCTGACGGCCTGTGACATCTGTTTACACTGCCAAGGCGTGACTTGGGGGGGCTTAGCAGCCACTCGTGGATAGCCGCCAGCCAGGACCCCGAGAGTCCAGCGCTAGCACGGCGCTAGCACTGTTCGAGCCGGGCGCTAGCACGGCGTTAGCCTGTCAGTTCTGTCGTTTAATTCTCTCGCGCGCGCCTCCCATTCAATGCGGTAACCCGATCACCGCTGTAATTCGCGGCCGTTAGAATGGATCGTTTTATCAGCAATAAGTAGCACATGGGCTGTTCTTTCGCGATAACCGTATCGAGCGTTCCTCCTCTCACTCTTTTTGCGACGTTCCGCCTTGCCACGCTTTCGGCATGGGTCCCAGAGCGAAGCAAACGTTTCCCGGCTCGACAACACAACACAGCAGCGAGATTCCGTCCGGGCACGAAAGTCTGCCAGACAGCCACCAATCTGGCGACGAGATGCAAAAATACAAACGCGCGTCTCCAACTTTCCGTCCACATCGTCCGGACGAGCGAGACGTCAGCCGTGAGCGAAGACAGATCTGGGTTGGACTTCGTTAACCTCCGAGCGGGCTCTGAAATGCAATCGGCGGTCAGGGGGCAAACTGTCGGGATAGAGAGCGGGGAGAGACACCTGGACTAATGAGCGCGCGGTGTGTAAATCGAATCCCCCAGCCTTCGTTCATTACGAACGTCGCCTTTTTCTCCCCCCCTGCTCTGCGTGGGTTTCCTCCGGGTTCTCTGGTCTCCTCCCACAACTTAAAAAAAAAACCACTCATTAATTAGCCGATAACATCGTAATTTGTAAGACGCAGTATCTGGCAAATGTTGAAGCTTCAGCCGTACTGGGATATCTGCATTGAGTCAGTCAGTTTGTGTTTCAGGTGGGAGGAACCGTTGAGCGATGGAGCTCTTTTTAAGTTGTCCAGCGGTATTCAAGCTCGTAGATAACTTGGGCTATACACGGGATGGGACGCCGGTCCATCGCAGGATAACCAGGGGGAAATGTAATTTATCCAATTACCCTAGGCAGAATATCTTTGGATCGTGGGAGGAAGCCGGTTTGAGCGGCGAAACCCCACGCAGACACAGGGACAACATGCAAACTCTACACAGAAAGGCACCCGAGCCGGGAATCCAACCCGGGTGATTGTTGCTGCGAGGCGGCAGGGCTACTGACTGCAGCGCCGTGCCGCGGCGTTGTTAACGCGCCAGTCAAGGATGCGATCAATTTGGAGCTCGCGGTGATTCGTCTCGATTTCGTTTTGCTTGGAATGTGTCCGAGGCTTAACGCTCAACGTTCGTGAAACGGAGCTCCGTTCTAATCGCCCCCTGTCTTGACAGTTTCAAAACTACGGCCTCGCAGACGTTAATGAAGCGCCGCTCAGGCTGGCCCGTGTCGGAACAAGACACGCGTGTGAGAGTGTGTGTGTGAGTGCAGCCACACATCTGCCGAGAGTATAGCATTACTTAAACATGACATTTTCCAATTAGCGGAAAAATAACCTATCACTTATTAATGTTGTATTATTAAGCCGTAGTCTCTGCGCTCGGCAATCCCACATGTCTCGTTTTTTTTCATGGAAAGGGCGGCGCTATTTTTAAAAGCCCCCTTCCTCGCTCTCACTCTCTCTAACGGGGCTGGCTGCACACATCACCGGCCGGCGTAATGGTCGAGCCGGGTTTCTATGGCCAAGAGTTCTGCCCGCTTATTACGAAGACGAATTGACTTGAGCAAAGAAAAAAAAAAATCCGTCTCTGTAGGCGTGGAAGCGGTCGGGATCCCAATGTGTTGCGGCGAGTTTAATTGACTCTTAAGGAGCCGCGTTTCTCACTAAATCTCGCGGGTTAGCGAGCGCCTATTAAGGCCGACACGCGCACGGCCTATCGGTTTAAGTTTGTCCGCCTAGCAGGCGCGTCGCAGCCGCGGGTGTTGCAGGAAAAAGTGGGGAGGGATGGAATCATGTTTCTGAAAAAGTGTGGGTGTCGCAACACCCGCGGCTGCAACGCACCTGCCGCCTAGCTAGCATCGATGTTGGCGACCTGACGCAATAAGGGGCCAGGCGCTTGTTTAAACCCCGAGTTAACCTAGGGGATGCCCGAGCCGATTGGGGAGTTTGTCACCGATGATTGGGCAGAGGGCGGCGAGGGTCGAGACACGGGCCACTGGGATCGTGACCGGGCGGCACGGGCCCCGGCGTGTCGTCGACTCTCCCTCTCATCAACAAGTGGGTCACATCGCCATGATTCCAGTCAACAGATAATAATAATAATAATACAAATTATACATCTATAACGCACACATATTCATTCACTGTCGAAGGTACTGATTCGACGAGAGAACGACTCAGAGGCGCGAATGAGTTGTTCATGTGGGCACCTTTTTTGCCTGGATACAAATGATGTAAAAAAAACGATGTTTTACCCTTTCTGGCATCATCAGTCTAGTCTGATGCTGCCTCCAGCGTGGGAGGCGAAGCGTCGCGAAGGAGAGAGGAGGGACGCTCGACACGGCTAACCCGACTGAACCGCTCTCGAGAGCAATTCTTAATTGATTTGTTTCATGTATTTACTGCCTTGTCTGTATTGATTTTATGCGTTCTGCCCCACTTGTACGGCCCTATTAGCCTAAGCGTAACAAATTAACATATACTTTGCATCGGCAACACACACACAGTTCGCCATTCGATGGGGAGGAAATAGTTTCCTTCCCAATAGTGTTAAGTTGTAAATAAGTTTTGTTGCAGATATGCACATCAATAATAATGCAATAAAAAATACAATTGCACATTTATGAAACATTTCGAAAATGGTCTATGACTTACAACGAACGGCCTTATACACAATTCAGCGAGAGGGGGTAAAATGCCGCTTTTGCCCCCGCCTCCCCCGGGGTGCACCTCTACTTCGCATAAATCATTAATAATCAATTCTCACACGCGATTCGATGCACGTACCGTGCACACAGGAATACGTTTTAAAATCCATCGATCGATGCATCCTTATACGCCTCCTCACTGCCACACCAACAAGCCACTTGGGTGCACACAAAGACAAAGATCCCCCTATAGCCTTAACACACCGTAGGGTCAAGAGCTGTTAACGAGTAGCACGTAGAAACGCCAGCACGGCACACGAGGGGGTGGCTGGCCAGCACCACACCCGGCCGCCTTTCGACCCAGGGGAGGTCAAGGACCGGTTCATAAAATCGTCACTGGTGTTGGCCATGAGTGGGAATCAAACTCAGGTCGCCGGCTTCATAGCTCAGCGCACTCACCGCTCCACCCACTGCTGTCCCTCCAGGATAGCCGTAACAGACTTTTGTGGATAGTGCTGCTAGCGAGCACCGCTACACCAAAGACACATCGCCTCCGTATAGCCTCAACAGACCGTAGGGTCAAGTGCCGTGACCGCGCACCTATGAAGGCGGACACGGCCCACGAGGGGGTGGGTGGCCAGCACGCCACTCATACACACACACAGACAGATGCCCCTCGCGGATCTGCGTAAGTTTGAGCAGCAGAGCTTACTATTGGCAGCGCGGAGCATGAAGATGAGGCAAAGAGGCGGAGGTTAGGCCCGGGCAGTGCCCTCCCTGGCGCTGCAGTTATCTCCCCGACGAGGCGGCGCGCCGAGGAGACACAGCGGGGGCCCTTCCCCGGGACACAGACGGGGAGGCCGGGGCCGGCACCCACATAGCTCGTGCCCTTTAAGCCTCTTTAAAATGAATTATTTATTACGCCAATAAAAAAAGGCCACATTTACACTTCAGTGGGATTTCAAACCACCC
>JAZEWU010000007.1:769892-784889 GCA_036362915.1 Geotria australis | reverse complement strand
GGGGGGGGGGGCGATGTGAAGGCCGGCGGATTTTTCCTTCGTGCAAAATGTGGGTCAAATACGTTTTCGTTGCGTGCTTTGGCAGTCGCGTTACGAGTCTTGTAAACGGGTTCTGAAATAAAGCAGGCTGGAAAATATAGAAGACGCTATAAATATTTAATTGATCCTGAGCGGGGAGTGGCGATGCGGCGGTTGGTGCACCGCGCAAAGAACCCGGTAGCCTGAGTTCGATACCCAGCTACGGCTAGCGGGTGATATCCACACCGGTCTCGGCGCATCGCTAACATCAATCCACTGCGACCAGCTTGGTTGAAGTATGGTTAAACGTGACTGACACGGCATGGGGAGGCTTTTATCCAGCAGTGGATTGGCAAGGAGCTGGTAGTGGCTACGTGTGGCTGTAATCCAGCAGTGTGGAGGTGAGAGTTGGTGTATTTCACAACTGTTCCGAACCTCTCTTCAGGTGGGCATCAAATCGCGATATCTTGGCTTGCCAGGAGAATGCGGGACAGAAAATGTTAGACATTTCATCCGTGTATGTGGGATAGCGTGTTTCCCTCTCGCGCGTGTGGATTTTCTCGAGATGTTTCTAAACACTCTTTATTTGGTTGAAAACATCTTAATATACAGAGGATGGCAGAGCTTTGGTAACTTTTGGCGCCAGCTCACTGCCTGGCTTTTGCCTTTCAGTTTATCTGTAGTTCCTGAGCGATAGATGCAATTTGCACGAACAACTATATATATTTAAAACTAAACTGGAACACAGCCTGGTCGCGCAGCTGCAAGAGACTTGTTTTGGCTGCAGAGTCATTTCACAAGTTTAAAAATGGATCAACGAATCGCGACGTATTTGTTCAGCTCCTTTAAATTAGGGCGATGTGCCACCAGTTCATAATGTAAACATGTACAGTATAGCCTCGATTGAACAGACCTCTGTTTAGCTGTCTGCATGGGAAATAATGGAAATAATATTTTTTGTCTTAGTGTTGTTATTGATGCTATTTTATACACGTATTGCTCTGTGCAATAATGTTCATAACATATAGATGGTTATGAGATATGGTCATTACTACATATATAATAATAATAATAGCATATATGATCGTCATATGAACATGCGGATGTGACAGACTTCCAGACACCCTTTCCCCCCTAATTAGTCCGTTTCATCGACGTTTTACGGTAATTTAGCGCTGAAATTTAAACATTACTGAAATTATAAAATGTCAATTCAGGACCAATTTATCGTACATCATTTTAATTTAGCCGCTCAGAGTAATTTAGAGGCTACATTAAATGGTGATGATGATGATTATTATTATGTATTGATCCCTAGCATTCCGCTGTCCGTTGTTCTTGCCGAGTGAAGTGCTAATGTGGGGCAGGACAGGCGACCCTCCTGCGTGTGCAGATTTTCCCAAAATTCCATCAAACCCATCAAACGATCCCGAAACAATGCAACAAAAATCTGAACGTGCGCGTCAATAGCACCGCGTGGCCTTAAAGTATATATAATACAGCCGACGTTTCAGACTATGGTCCCTGCTTCATAGCACATAGAGAGGCAAGGGATATAAATTGAATAACAGTTGGAAAGTGCACTGTGCACCATGCGGCCTTGATAGGATTTATTACTAAATAATTTGCATTAATGTTGCAAGGAGCTCAGATTCTTCTGCGAAACATGTCACATGTTGGCGCCGGCTAACCGCCTGGCTGTCTTCCTCGCGCCCCCTTCCTTGCGCCTCTGAGTCGTTCTCTCTTCGAAGGAATACCTTCGAAATGTAATGAATGTACGCGTTTTAAATTGTTTTTATTGATAAACAGCAGCGCTGTGTAGTCAGTTCCTCAACCGTGCTCACGAGATTCATCGTCATCACCATCAGCGGTGTTCAATCCACTGCTGGATTAATCCCTTCTCACCAAGCAGTTTCCACGTCTCACGATCCCGCGAAATAACAAGACAATTACAAAATTCTCCTTGTAGCCTTAACAGACTGTAGGGTCAAGCATAGCCAGCGAGCAAAATGCAATGATGTAGGTTTTCACGGGCTCGATGTATATGAGAATTGCTCTCCGTAGCTGTTATTTAGCTCCATGTGCCACACGGCTATCCCGAAAGAACAGCTTTGGGGAGCAATTCCCAGCAAGTGAGGCAACAAATGATAACCAGCACTAGCGCAAGAGCAATTCTCGTACATGGATCCGTGACAACATCGGTACAGAAGTGGCACGAGGAACTCTTTGTATTTGCGCTGCAGCTCGAGGAAGGTTATATTTAGAAATGTGTCGAGCAACCCTGACCTTATCTCCCTGCAGGGCGCGTGTTTGCCTCCAGGTCTATTTCTCTCCCTCTCTCTGCGCGTTGTTTACGTTGCAGATAAATGCTATCTCGGCCTCGGTGGCCACGGCAGGAATGCGACGAGTGATCACCTAGCCTGGCACCGTCACCCCTCCTCCTCCTCTCCTATTGCCCCCCCCCCACCCCCCACCACCTCCTCAACCTCTGCAATCGTGGAAACCCTCGCGTCCGCCACGAATACTAAATGAAGGGTTTACTGATGTAAGATTTCACGGCTCCATGTACCGGAATTTCTCTCCATAGCTTCTTGCGTTGGTTAGTTCGAACGTTTGTTGTATCGTTGGAATGCCGTAACTAGAGATTGCAAGCTCACTGGGTATTTCATGCTGTGATAACAAACGCCTATCTATCTTCTGTCGAGATAGCCGTGTCGAGTGTTCCTTATCTCTCCTTTCGGGAGAGCGGTGTGGAGTCTTTCTTTTCGTTCCTTCGCGACGTTTTGCCTCCCACGTTGGAGGCATCACCGGGCGTTTCTGAAATCCCGTCGGAGGAGGAACGCTCGACACGGCAATCCAGAAACAACGGCTATTGAGAGCAATTCTCAAACGCTGAGCCGTGTCAAACCTACATCCATGCAATTCAGATATTTACAAACCTGAATACAAAATTCCATCCAAACATCCATTGTCCGAAACCGTTCAACCCTGTACAGGGTCACGGTGAGCCGGAGCCTATCCCGGCAGACACAGGGCGCAAGGCAGGGGGATACCGTGGATTGGACGCCAGTCCATCGCAGGGCACCTGGGGCAATTTACTCAGTAGGCCAATTAACCTGGCAACGTGTCTTTAGACGGTGGAAGGAAACCGGAGTGTGAAAACCCACGCGGACCCAGGGGGAGAACATGCTAACTCCACACAGAAATGCCCCCGAGCCGGGATTCGAACCCGGGTCCTTCTTGCTGTGAGGCGGCAGCGCTACCCACTACGCCACCGTGCCGCCCTTGTTCCTAACACTACTTCGGTCTTCTTCTTTGCGATTCTTCGAAGCACGATGGTCAGCCTCTGGACATCGTTGTCTTTCAGCTCGTCCTCGAAGTGTTTGGTAGAATTCGCAGGCAATACCAAGTATTACCTGACAGGGTTACTTCGGTAACAGAGGCCCAGGTAACAGAGACGAGAGTGAACCCCAGAGACTGAACCCCAGAGACTGAACCCCAGTGTCGCGTTGTGAATCTCGCGGCGTCCGGGGTTCGGATCGCCGTGCCCGTTGCGTAACGCCTCGCGTGGCATCTATTGTATTGCCGCCGCAGTTGCTGCCTCGTGGCTTGTGGGAAACCTACGGGAGCCGTTTCCGACTCGTATGTTTTTGATACCTATGGAAATTTCCGGGATGTTTTCGGGGCGGGCCCGCGAAAGCCTTCCTGTTTAGCAAACGGCGAAGGGGAAGTGCGTGAAACGAAATCCGAGAGGGGGGCACGGGGGGGGGGCGGCCCCCCTTTTAACGAGGTCACTGGGGACAGGGCAGGGCTGTTCGGGGAAGAGGGCAGCGCGCATCTGCGCGGAGGAGCGCTGCCCCCTCGTTAGGTCGCGCGGGCAGCTGTGGGGCGCCGGAGGAGCGTCGCGCTCACACGGGAAGAGCGCTCGTGGGATGTGGCTGTCTTCGGGTGCGAGTGTGCGCGTGTGTCTGTGTGTGCGTGATTTAAGTGAGTGGGGAGCGTGTGGCCCAGTGGTTAGCTCGCTGGGCTACAAATCCGGCGACCCGAGTTCGAATCCCGCTCACGGCCGATATCGGTGACGATTTTTCTGAACCGGTCCCGGGCCCGGTTCAGTCGACCCCTAGGTCGACTGAGCCTCAAATGAGTACCTAGTGCGGTGGGTAAACATCAGCACCTGGGTCCCACGGCGCACGCCCGAACGTGGCTGCGATGGCACTAATAGGCGCTCGCTTACAGCGCTTTCCTCGAGCGGGCTGTGCTGCTTGGAATGTTTTCGGAACGGCCACAGTGAAACAAACAGAAACTGGAGTGATTAAGAAGCAGACGAGAAAAAACAAAACATCAACAAACTCGCTCCCAAAACATCGATTTGTATTTACGAAAAAAAAACCGAGCAAAATTACGAGAGAGAGAGAGCGCGAGAAAAAATGTCGCAAACACAGACAGTGACGCACGTTGTAATCTAATAAACATGGTTAGACCCGTGGGTGATTGTAGGTTAGCGTGATAAAAGCCCATTATCTTCTAGACGAGGCGAGGAAGAGGCCCTCTCTCTCCCCTCTCTCTCCCCTCTCTCCCCCGTCTCACTCTTATTTCCCCCTTTCTCTACTCATTGCTGCCACTGTTATTCTTATTGTTTTGGCAACATGGGATCTTAGGCGGCGGGCAGGGTCGTGCGATGAGTAGCGCTGCCGCCTCACAGCAAGAAACCCGGGTTCGAATCCCAGCTCGGGTGGCCTTTCTGTGTGAAGTTGCGGGGTCGAGGAGTGTTTTCGGAAGGGCCATTCGCGCGATGGATGCTTTGTGAATCTAAATTGTGCCGTAGGAGTGAGGGTTTGAGGAAATGAGTGCTCTTCATCATTGTCTCATAAGCGGTTGTAAATAAAAAGTTATTTGCTCGTTCCCAGTAATTTTGTACAACAGCAATCACGCTGCGTGTGTACACAGACAGAGATCCCCCGTATAGCTTAAACAGACTGTTGGGTCAAGTGCTGTTAGCGAGCACCTAATCACGCACACACTTGGACAACAACCGCCGTTCGCCACTACCTGGCTGTGACGTCTCCACGGCGCCTCTGCCAGGCCAGGTGCACTTTGAGGCCGCATTTGCTGGTTCAGTGATAGAATTATTGCCTGCCACGCGGGAGGCCATGGTTCGATTCCCGGCCAATGCACACTTTGCACACACACACAGAGACACGCACAACCAACAAGGCCACCACAGCACACGAGGGGGTGGGTGGCCAGCAGCACGCCCAGCCGCCATTGTCTCTCTAGTGGCGATGTTTACACACCGCACCAGGTATTCATTTGAGGCTGAGTCGACCTAGGGGAGGGCCCAGGGCCAGTTCAGAACATCGTTGCTGGTGTCGGGTTCGTAGCTCAGAGAGCTAACCACTACGCTACTGCTCGCCACACACGCGCGGACACAGGCCTGCGGATTGATGCCTGCTAGCCTCTGTCACGAGGAAAAGGTCAACTCAAGTGCATTGGGAAAGTATGTTTGTTTATAGCCGTCTGCGATTCATAAACACCGGGCGTATTTTTGTAACATCTCTTGACGCCACGCGCGCATCGTTCTCCGCGCGCAGGCGCGTCACAGCCGCAGGCGTTGCAGCAAAACGTGGGGGGGTGGAATCACGTTTCTGTGAAAGTGCGGGTGTCGCAACATATGATGTGATGCTACCTCAGGAAAAAGTGGGAGGGGATGGAATCATGTTTCTGTGAAAGTGCGGGTGTCGTAACACCCGCAACACCCGCGGCTGCGACGCGCCTGCGCGGGCGGGCACCCACGTCGCCGGGCACCGTTGCCAGGGCGAGTCAAAACACGCGCCTCTGCCCGTGGGCTCGCATTTAGGGTCACGCTAAACACACACGGGCGGTGACGCCGTGAATGTCGCGCGCGTTTGTTCGCGTTGCGCTGCGCGTCAATGCCGCTGTCAATCCGGCGCGGGGGCCCCTCTTGACCGCGGGGCGTGACGGAGCAGGGCACCTCTGCCGTCTCAAATAAAAAACATAGTGAAAAAAACTATCCATCCATCCATTGTCAGAAACCGCTTAATCCTGTACAGGAAAAAAACGAAAGAAAAAAAAAATTGGAAACAAAGTAGGAATCCACTGCGCAATCAGCCGTCGTTTGTTTGCCCCACGGAGACGCGTGCCAACGCGAGGAGGGAGAGTCGGGAGCTGTGCCCGCGTCTGTCGGCGGAGGAGCCGGTGATCGTGACCCCCCCTCCAAGCGCCGGCACGAGGCGACAAGGCTGGTTTAGATAGCGCTCGCCAGCCACTGTCGGGAATCGAACTCTTGGCGCGGCAGGGCGGGGCGGAGCGAGGCACCTCTGCCGTCTCGCAAAACCTCCGCCCCCCCCCCAACCTCCCCGCTAAAAAAAACTTTGGAAATTAAAAGTAAACAAAAAAAGGAGGAACCTATCGCACATTCAAGCATCGTTTGTCTTTCTCACGGAGGGAGGGTCGGGAGCTGTGCACGCGTCTGGGCGGAGGAGCGGTGATCGTGCCCCCTCGGAGCGTTCGTATATTATTCGAGGTCACGCTTTCGCCGTACGTGCGAGGTGTCGCAATTTACGGCCCTTTGTCGATCCGCTGCTGGATGAATGGGCTTTGTCGCACCGGCTTTTTGTGTACGGCGGCGATTGTTTGACCGTACTTCGCCGCGCGGGTTAGCGTGAGTTGGGGGAACGAGGGGACAAGGCCGGTGTGGATAGCGCTACCTAGCCACGGTTGCGAATCGGACTCGGTGGCATACCTGTTTGATAGCACGGCTCACCATCCACTGCACCATCCGTCCCCGCTTTGGATCAAAACAGCATTTCGACGTCACTTTACGTACGCGTGTGCGTGGGACGTTAGCATGCGCAGGGATTGTTTGACCATACTTCACCACGCTGGGTCTCGTCCGGGTTGGTGAAGCGTGCTGCAGGCTGTGGTGAAAGTAAGCCAGTACGGTTCGATACAGCGTACCGGTAAGAAAGTAGTTGAAGCATTCAGTACGGTAGGGCGGGAAGCGGGGTTGCGATACGACCATACCAATAATATTTTTAAGTAACTGATGCACTGATGTAGGTTTTGACGGCTCCATTCATGATGGTTCCTCTACAGAGCTGTTCTTTCGGGATAGCCATGTCGAGCGATCTCTCTCTCTCCCTCGCGACGTTTCGCCTCCCACGCCTGATGATGCTTCCAACGTGGGAGGAAGTGAAACGTCGCGAGGGAGAGAGGCAGAGCGCTCGACAACACGGCTATCCCGAAAGAACAGCTCTGAAGAGCAACCATGAATTTAAGTTACTTTCACTGCTCGGTGAGTTGGCGGGGTGGCCGTTGTGTGCAGGACCAGTTCAGAGACATCGCTTGCCACAAGCAGTGTTATCCGTAACCAGGAGTCGAACTCGGGTCGCCAGGTTCCTGGAGCCGCCGCCCCGGTGTCGACAAACAAATGTGTCGTTGGCCTCGAGGCGGTTCGTGTTTTTCTCAGGTACGGGCCGCGCGCCTCCGGTGGGGGGAACGGATTTAGGGGATGTTTTCGCAGGCCGTGACCCCTGGAAGGGGTTAAAAGTGTCCAGCGTGGCTGAGGTGGCCTCTCGGGGCCCTCGCTGTGTGGGGTCTCGCGGTGGCCCCCCCCCAAAGCACTCGGCTCCCTCCGCTGTTGAGAGGGGGGGGCGGGCTGGCTGGCTGTAGTGGAGGGAGTCAAACCCGTGCTTAAAACACCCACCGGTGACACGTTTTAACAGCACGGCATCTCTCCCTACGATTCGTTGATATTTGTGCTCGATACACGGGAGCTGCCGGTTGTGAGAGCCCTCGGCTTCTTAGCGGGAATTTCACCGACGGCGCGCGTTGAGCCCCCGCCCGTGTGTGTGTCGACACTCGTTCCGTTACGTTTTAAAAATAAGAGATTTCTGGCTCGAGCTTTGCTGACGTGATCTCTCTACTGCTAGATGAGTCGCGCGCTAATTAGTGGTTGCCGGCACAGGGTATATAAAAGTCACATTTGGCTCTCGGCGAGGAAAAGGTTCCCTGCCTGTTTTACGTAATGGGTCGGGACGCGACATTTACATATCTGAGACTGCACTTTACGTTAATCAAAAATTAATCAATGAGACCGATTAAATATTTATCCCGCCCCCGAGCAATCGATGAGTCGCTACGTTTCCTCGCGGCACGTTTTGCGGCGGTGGCGATGATGCCTCGTGCTGGCTATCGCTGGTTGAACCCACCGACAAACTCTCGGATCGTGGAGCTTGTTGTGTTAAACAAGCACCCTTCCCCCCCCCGTGTTTTGTCTGTGCGCGCATGCGAGGAGCGTGCCTCTGTTGAACCCGTGCAAATCTCGAGCCCCCGCACTCGAGCCGAGCTTATTAACTGGATAACGTGCAAATATAGCCCATCGCGTGGCGGCTAAAGACGCGCGTTTTAGCATAACAATCGGGCGTTAATAAATCTCCGGGCTTGGGCCCGGCCTGCTCACCCGGGTGGAGCGTGCCCCTTTGTCGTCGCGCCATCGACCGCAGATGCGCGTCTCTCTTAGCAGAAGCCGAAGGGGCAGGAGAATTAGCTGCCGGGATTACGGGGGAGCTTTCTTACCGACCGCCTTTTACCCGCCAGCGAATCGCCGTAAGTGCTCGCCCCCAATCTGGCCGGGTCTCGACAGAAAAGCGGGGAGTTGATCCCGGTTAGTCCTTGGGTTGGGTGGCTGCCTTGACTTGCCGGGTCAAGGCTGCCCCTACAGTCTGTTAAGGCTATACGGGGGATCTTTGCCTTTGTCTTGTGTGTTAGCTATGGATCGGTGGCCCAGTGGTTAGCGCGCTGGGCTACAAACCTGGCGGCCCGAATTCGAATCCCGCTCACGGCCAACACCAGTGACGATTTTCTGAACCGGTCACGAGCCTCCCCTAGGTCGACTCAGCCTCAAATGAGTACCTAGTGCGGTGTGTAAACATCGCTATGAGGGAGACAAAGACGGCCGTGCATGGTGCTGGTCACCCACCTCCTCGCGTGCCGTGTCGACCTTCATAGGTGCTCGCTGACGGCACTTTCCCCTCCAGTCTGTTACGGCTATACGTGGGATCTTTGTCTTTGTTAGGAGGGCGTGCGCTGCTGACTGGCACCCCCCTCACATGAGCGGGTGTTCTCCACTTTGCTCCCCCGTGCATTGGCCGAATGCCCCGGTGTAACGGGACCCTCCTGAAGAAGCCTCTTGAGGGTTTACTCGGTAAACCGGGTGACTCCTCCGGGTTCAGACCCTCCGTGGGAATAAACGAGACTCTGACCGCAGTTGTTGTTCAAAAATCTCACAACATGCAGCATACCTTATTTTGTCGTTGTTTATTTTTTTGAGAGGAGACAAGGGTGCGTGGCGGGGGGGCGAGAATGACGTAATTTTGCGACACTTTAAAGATGTAATATATTAATAAAAACCAAAGCAACAAAAATTTAATGATTAAGGCTGCCCTCGAATACACTGAGAGCTCGTGAAACTGGCAATCTTAAGAGCGGCAATAATCTGCCAGCGTCCCCTAAGATGGCCGTCACTTAATAACCGGAACGTCCGAGCAGCGAGGAACGGATTTATTTTGGATCGTGCGCCGCGTGCCTCTTTCTCTCTATTCCCCTTTTTTGTTTCGTTTTGAACCGGATAATTCGCTGCGAAAAATAAACAGAAGTGTTTTCTTTTAGCTTCGCTGTTATCTCTGCATCTGAAGCTGCTGCGGTATTAGAGAAACTCTCAAGTGAAGGCCGCCTTATAAAGATCGGCAGAGATTCCCCCAAGGATTTCACTGCGTTTCGCAAAATACGCTCTTCCGTTTAATATCCTGTAAACCGTGCTTGCGTTTCAGTGTATGAATGCTAAACGGTTGTAAGGTTTCGTTATATTACTTTATTAATTTCCTGCAAATGCGAGTCCCCCTCACTTCTGTTCCAGATTACACTGAGAATATTATTTAACAACATAATGACATTATTCACTCAAGTACAATATCCTCTCTACCGAAATCAAATGTTTTTGGATGGCACACCATGAGACAGTGGCTGTGAGTAGCTATATATAATTTCCCAACTAAAAACATTACTGTCAGCCAGATGGCGTAACGCTGGATGTATCGGTTAGTGTCACTGAGACAAGGCGTGTTCTGCATTAGCAATTTAAAGTTCCTGGAAGCCAGAAGCAGGCTTAGAGAGTGTGCTGGAATTTGTAATTAATAACTAGTTGCACCTGAGCCGCGTGACATATACCTCCAGCTTCTCTGGCGTCTTTGTTTTGGGAGCTCGCGCGTGATTCCAACGCGCGTTCTGTCACGGCGTGCGGGGTTGCACCCCCTTTGGTCGCACCCGCCGAGCGAAGCTTTAATTGTCACGAGAATCACGGAAGGCGCGACACGGGACGATAGTTCCGCGGGTGAATCGGATCGCGTGCCGACGGGTAGATGGATTGACGGTTGCTCTTCAGAGCCGTTCTTTCGGGATAGCCGTGTCGAGCGCTCTCCCTCTCTCCTTCGCGACGTTTCGCCTCCCACGTTGGAAACTATCCCGAAACATCGGCTCTGAAGAGCCACCATCGTGAATGGAGCCTGTGAAAACCGACATCGCTAGATGTAGGATTCTCGCGTCGCAGGACTGTCAAAGATGGCGAAGTGTCAGGGAGCTCTTCATCCAACAGTGGATTGATCATGGGTGGTGATGGCGATGGTGGTGATGATGACTGACAAATGTTGTTGGTTCAGGTGGCCACTGCCGTTAGTGCTCGCTCACGATCTGAAAGCGGCGGGTTCAATTCCCGGTCGTGCATCAACTCACCCCAATCATTCTTTTTGGGGTCAATGAAACGAGTATCAATTTGTTCAAAGCCAACGGCGCAGACACCCTCTCCATAGGAATGTGGAATTTCCACCCGCCGGCAGAGGGCCATCAGCAGAGATGACGGAGCGCCGCCGCGCGCTCCGCTTGAGCTGGGAGACTCTTTGACCTTTGACCTGCCGCACAAATATTAAAAACATTTTTTTTTTCGTTGCTGCCTATGGTTTTGAAACGTTCCACAGCGCCGGTCCAAGAGATATATATATTTTCCCCCGCGGCACAAAAGTTCAGAGCCATGGGGAACCTCCCCTCTGGCTCGTGATTTATGGCGACAGCTGAAGGAGCAGCGGGGGGAAGCAGGTTGTCCAGGAAAGCCGATACGGGAGGAATCCTGATTTATTTGTCTAAGAACGTGTGAAAGGACGGCTCCGTTACTTGATTTTCTCAGCAATTGCCTCGTGCTTTGACAGCTTCGCCGGCGGAGTTATCCGCGCGAGCGATCTTCGAATTAAAGTTCTGGAAATTCACAAAGCGTTGTTCAGCGCCTTTTCTATGTCCGTGGATGTATTTCATTAGTTTGCACGGAAGCCGACGGGCAGAACCGCGATGGCAACTTTCCGGAATGTTTCATCTTTGCTTTGCTCTGTGCCGTTAAGTTTCAAGCGATCGCCTTGTTCACTTCGGACAGTTTTTTCCGTAGAGTAATTCCCGTTATAGTAACGCAAACTCATAATGTTCAGCTCGTATTAGTTTACGTTCACGACAGTTGTAATGCCGCCCACCCGGGTACAAACAGACAGAGGAAATGGGGCAAATGGTTTCAATTTCAGTTGGGAGAGCATTTAAAAAAAAAACAACAAACACAAGCCTAACGATTCCAACACAACGCGCATTGTGTGTTCACTGCCGTGGCTTTCAGGGCACACGCGCGCGCGTTACGTCACTCGCAGCAGAAACAACCAAAGAGCTCATTATCGTGCCAACGTTTTGATGGCTGTTTATGTTCACAGCGACGCCGAGTAAACGCTCGTCAGTCGGAATTCCGCAGAGCCATCGACTGTTTACGCGTCCCGGCCGTACCTTTATCGCGAAGGGTTCGGCCGGAACGATCGGCGCGCCGGGCCGAGACCCTGCTCCGCTAGTTTCCGGCGCGGTCACCTGTGCGCCGTTTCTGACTCGGTGCCGCGGGTATCCGGCGACCCGGGCGTTCAAAATCGAAATTCCTTTTTAATGAAATGTTTAATCGCGCTGCGGGGCCTGTCCGTCGTTCTCCTGAACACGCATTGAAAGTTGCGATCTCTGTGTGTTTTCGTTCCAGGATCCTGAGCAACAACAGGATTTCTCAGCTCAAGAACGGCTCCTTCTACGGACTCAACTACCTGGAGAGATTGTGAGTACCTGGCTTGCCGTCGCAACAACAACGCGCCGTTCGCCGCTAAGTCGCGGTGACGTCACCACGGCACTCGTGCCAGGCCAGCTGCACCTTGAGGCCACGCGACGTGTCGAAGGCTCTTGCGCGCACACATACACATCTCGACGCACGAACACACACAAACCACAAGGGCGGCCGTCGTTTACACCGCGGCGCTTGTGCCACACTCGGCACGAGCCTGACACACAAACGCAAACCGCACCCGACACTCTCTCCACATCGGCTCGCCGGAACGCTTTACCGACCACAATCGAGCTACCAAGAGGCCGCTTCCACAGTGAGACACAACGAGTAGCCCCGCGCTCGGCAGCGCATTGCAGAGCGGCGCGACCGCTACAGGGCCGACAGCCCGGGCATCGGGCGACAGCGAGGGTTGAGGAAATGTGTCGGAGGGGCCCCAATTAATCGGGCACGCGACGCCGCTGGCGACGCAACATCGCCGCGCTCGTGCTGCCACGCGGCCGCATCGAGCGAGTGTCTCCCATCGCGCCGCCCGCGTCTCGCCCCGCGCTCCGCTCACGGCGAGTCGGTCGGCATCGCGTTCTACGTTCGCTCCTCCGACGCCGAGCTCGCTGCGTTGACCCGCCGCAACCCCGGCGTAACGACATCGCCGATCTGATTGGAATCGCGGCACCGCCCGGCGGATTCCGGGTGCGACCGAGACTTGGACGTAGGCTTGGGGCATCGAGGGAGCGCGGGGTGGGGGGAGGGCGCCGTGTTTACAGATGTTAAAGCGCGACATGCGTTGCTCGAACGAGCGCCGATCCCCGAAGTTTCTTATCCCCGTTTGCATCCAGCCGGTGTTTTCTCCCGAAGTGGTTTTAATGATGGTGTCAAGAATCCATTGGGAAAATTGCAGATTTTCATCTGGCATTAAACAGGAAATTTTGAATTCGCGGTGGGATTTCCAGCCTCAACTTTGAGTCTGGGTCCACCTGTCAGGTGGCGGCAGCTGTGCCCTGTCCCTCTCACTCGATCCGTCTCCACGCGACGCTAAACACCGGTGGCTGTTGCGCAGTTTCGTCGTGGCTTTGCACCCCCCGGGGGCTCGACTTCTCCCCGTATCGTTGCTTGTGGTCGCTCGCAGACTGCATCGGTCTCGTGATAAGTAGTCGCCACAGCCGTAGCGAAAGGTATACTGGATGCAGTGTGACGGGTGTACTCATCGACCCAGCCAGACCCAGATAAGAAGTAGGGCCCTTCCTTGTGCGGTCATCGCAGAGCGTCCAAAAGTCAACTTCGTTTGTCAGTTTGACTTCTTTTTTGGACCGCTTTCTCTCTCTGCCATGAACGACGCGAGCCATGCGGCAGCTGGGGGGGAGGGGGGGGAGAGAGAAAAAAACACACACTTTTTGAGAGCCGAGTTTTCTTTTGCAAGGCTTTGGAAAACAAAAGTGAGGCGAGGCGACCCGTGGCGGGGGATTGTGACGGTATTGTGCGGGATTGTGGAGGTAAGCCCCGGGATTGGAGGGTTTCGCTCGCGCACGCTCTTGCAGCACCCCTTTTCAGAGCGGCCAGGTGATGTATTATTCTGCTTGAAGCGTTTCCTGCGCTTGATCAATAATAAATTAAAGGCACCGCAGGTGGGCCGGCCACCGGTTGCTCGGGGGTTGAGTCTTGTAGTGATTTTTGTGCCGTAAATGCCATGTCCGTACGGCGGGAGCGCTGGGGCCTTTGTATTGGCTTTGGGAGCGCACTTGAAAGTGAATTGCTTGAAACTTCCAGGAGGCAACGTACACGCGCGCTGGATGGGAAAAATAAAACCTCGCTTCAGGCAACGTCGTGCCGCTGTGTTTTGAGAATTGGACGGTTGCAGAAGCGCATCGCTTGTGGCCGTGTTGCTTTTGGGCAGTCGACAGTCTGGTGCTGGCCGATCACCTCCTTCCGACAGTCTTGTGTTAGCGGCTCGCCTCCTGGCCGTATTCCCTGTATTACGAGGCCTCAAATTTGTACCCGGCGGCCATGAAAATTGAACAAATCTGGCCACACACACACACAGCTGTCAGTTTATAAGACGCACCCCCTAATAATGAGAAAATATTACATTTTTTAAATGAAGGTGGTTCCCGGCCACGGCTAAGAGCGATGATATCCGAACCGATCCTAGGCTTACCCATTAGCGACCAACATGGTGAAGTATGGACAACTAATCCCTTTGACCAACACAATGAAGATTGTATCCCGCAGTGGACTGAATTAGGACTGAAAATTCTGAAAAAAAATCGTATATTAATCAAAAAATTACATGGCGCACTGTATTTACAGTACAATAAACATACAGTATGGCGCACATTTTTTAAAAATCAACTACCGGTCATGTCGAGAAAGGCGTAAGCATCAAAAAAACACGTAACCAAATTTGTCAGCAATAACGCTAAACCCGTCAAGACCGATGTACGGAAGGGAATATGTAACGTTTTCATTGTTTTACAACAATTGGGGATTTGCCAGGAATTCAACTTGTCTGCTCTCGGCATATTTGAGATTTCGTACGCTCGGTGTTTTTTCAGCTGGACGCTGGTTTAACAAAAAAAACACGCGGAGGAAAGAAAGAAAACAAGCATCGCTCAGGCCTTCCCACCCCCCCAACGCCCCATATCCTCGCTCCTCCGACCGAACTTTACCGAAACCCTAGTTGCCCGAGTTCACCACCGTGGCGTGAGAGACTAACAACGCGGGCGCACGTGACCTTGCGCCGTCGGTTTTCCTGCCCGTGTTCTCCCCCCCCCCCCCCCCCC
>JAZEWU010000007.1:744457-758564 GCA_036362915.1 Geotria australis | reverse complement strand
CCCCCCAAAAAAACCCCTGGCCTTGAAACCTGAAACGCAAATGAAGCGCATGCCTCATAGAACAAACTAGCGGCTGAGCTCTTTTTTAAAACAGCGGTTCCTTACGGTTGTACAAACTTATTTAGATAAGGGCGTCAGAGTGTGTTTTTTGGAAAGGTGCGGTGTTTTGAGAGGTTGTGTCTCGAGCTAATTCCGCGCCGCGCTTGGATTAACGCGTCGGGCGGTTCAGAGCCTCGGGGTTCAGCGTCGGCGTCGACGCGGTAACGGGGAGCCGCGTTTAACCGCCACCGCCCAGCTACCCAGCTACGTCGGAGCTCACCGCGTCACGATTACGGTTGGGGCGCAATCGTTACAACCTACACGAGTGACTTCTTGTTGTGATCTGCGACGTCGTGCGATGATGCGGTGCCGTGTGACGAGCGCGTGCCTTTGTGTCGGTTGTCCGTATTGTTCGTTTCAGGGACCTGAAGAGCAACCTCATCAGTACGATCGAGCCGGGCGCCTTCCTCGGATTGTCCGAACTCAAGCGCCTGTGAGTACACGCACAGACGCCGCGAATCGCACCCAGCGGTGACGGTAACGTACGTTTCTTACCGCAACCTTCCTTCCCACCCGTACTGTCCCGATTGCTTCGACCGGACCGTACAGGCTTACTTTCACCTTTGATCACATCGCTGCGTCATTCCTCAGATCTGTGCCCTCGTACGATCGAGAGGATCCGTTTGCCAGCGAGGTGGCCAAGATATGCCGGTTCAGTAACTCGTTAGCAAATCTACGTTGGAGTGTTACCGTCTCGTACATTCTGTGGCTTCCCTCAGGATGATTCTGCTTTCCTCGCACGTGACGTGAAATGCCAGTGACTGGAATCGGCCAAACATCCCCGTGCAGGACCATCCTGCAGAACGCTCTTGAGACTCAGTGAGGCTTTCTCGGGTGAGCCGGCCGCCGGATTAGCCAGCCGCAAATAAATATCCCGTTTGCCTGTGTCTCTTGTTTCCTCAGGGATCTTTCCAACAACCGGATCGGCTGCCTGAACTCGGAGACGTTCGTGGGACTCACCGGCCTCACGCGACTGTACGTTGCCGACCGCCGGCGCAAAAAACGCACCGCCCGCACACGCTCGCCGCGATATTATTGCGCAACAGCTGCTCGTTCAGATCCCCCGAGTTGAGGGCCCGGACCTTCAATTCAGACCGCAACGCAGGAACAGAAAGCAGGGAAATGTTTATATTTATGGGTTTTTTTTTACTTACTTACTTTTTCTTCTTTTATTATATTTTCTTGGAAACAACGCAACATCACCACCGTGCGGAAAACGCGGGAGGTCCGATGAGCAAGGGGAAACATTTTTTTTTTTTAGAACAAAGTTGGCTCTCTGGAAGCTCTCCGATGACAGTGCAAGGCAGGGTCTAATTTCAGCCGGGTCTGTCGGGATCGGCGACCGAGGGATTGTTTCCACACCCAGCACACCACATCAGGCGTAGCTCTCACCTTCACTAATGGCCACCGCCATTCACATTCCGTCTCCGATCTGTCGACGACCCGGAATGTAATTTCCGGAGCGAGCGTAGCGCGACATTCACGAACACACACACACTCGCCAACGCGCGGAAAACACGCTCTGGCCAACACGCGGCCACCAGGGAGGCAGGAAATATTCGGCGAGACACGAAGCTCTGCACGCACACACGCAGGCACGCTAGCGACGCCGCCGCGCGCTCCCAGGAGCCGCGGCCAGCGGAGGCGGCAGCACGAAAACTCTTCGTTCGGACACGACGCGCGCCGGGTCCCCCCGCGCGACGCACAAACCCGGGAGGAGAATCGAACTCGGCGAAGTGAATTGACGGGATGGCGCGAAAACTGTAGACGGTTGGTTTTCCATCCGTGCTGCCGTCGCGAAGTCCGGCGCGCCGTGCCAGCGCAGTTGCGCGCGGCTTCATCCTCGAGCCGAGCGCTGCCGCTCCTCGTTTATGGATAGATTAACGGCGCTAATTAGTGTGCCCTTTTGCAGGGCCCCTTGAAAGGTGCGGCCCTAGTGCGGGTGGAGAGGTCTAACGACGTGACTTCGGCGGCAGTTCTCTGACGTCACCTTCCGCGGATGGTCTTTGACGCAGGTTGCTGCGTTAGGTCGCGTCGAAGACTTAAACTGAATCGAAATCACCTTCTTTCTAGAACGAACAGTATAATGTATTTATAATTATGTACGAGCACATTGAGATTAAACGTCTCATTTTCAATCGAGACCACCATAGCAATTTTTAGATACAGTTATACGTTCAGTGAAAGCGTACCTAAACGCTACGATAATACGCTACTAAATTATTTAACAAGGCGTGATAAATAATTACAAATTCAGAATATGAACGCGTTACATACGCGAGTGAATCATCATAAATTCAGATAACGCAATAAAATAAATTCTGCTCGTTTGGGGTTTTTTTTATCCGTTATCTCTGACTTTTCTCTTATTGTTATATTGTTCACCTTATCCCATGAGAAGAGAAAAACAACTCCTCTAGTGCTTCCTACGATTATGCGACAATAGAATAAAGGTACTGATTTTAAGCACTTTAAATTTCACTTTCTTTACCTTCTCTTTCTCTCTCTCTGGGCCCTGATGAGCAGTAGTCTGAATGGCCTTGTTGACTGAGCATTTCTCCCCTCATTCAGCTGCCGGTTTTTCTTTTTTTCATGTTGATGATAAACAAAAGCGAAGCCTCTTGGCGCTGCCGTGACAATAACTGTTCCACAAATGCTAGCGACGGTGAATGGCAGCCCAGGGCTCTCCTGCGTGCCTGAAAGCCCCTGCTGCAGAAGTGTACTTTGTTCTCAAAGTTTTTTTTTTAATAGACTGCGTAAAGATTTTTTTTTTTCCTAAAGACGCGGGAGAGGAAAGAAGGAGAAGGCAGAGGGCGTCCCTTAAAAAAAAAAAACAAAGCTAGTTTTAACACTTTTTTTCTTAATACCGAGACTTCTTCAAAGTGCACCTCTTGTGAAAAGTGTGGCTGGGCCTTGTCATTGTGGCAGCTCGCCTTGCCCTCGTTTGTGCCGATCCTGTGGAGGGGCTCGAGACGGGCCGTTCTTTGCGTTCCTCGGCCACGAGAAAGAGGGGGGGAAAAAAAACTCGGCAACAAAACACGTGGCGGCGACGCGGCGCGCAGGATCGCGGGCGAAGTGAGCGCGGTGCCGGCCGCTCTCACCGTTAGCCCGCCGTCACCGTCATGCTCTATCCACCGCTGGAGGAAAACCTCCCCCAGAGCCGTCCGTGCGTGCACCAACGTAGGAAGATGGAAACCAACATATTTTGCACACGTGGCAACCGTATTCTCCGCACTATGAGATGCGTCCAAAATCTTTTGCACACTGTTGGTGACGTTATACCAATCTGGTCACACACGCACGTACACACGCGTGCATGCTCGTGGGATTATGCGACAAACCCCCACGTTTTGGATTAGGGACACAGTGGGGGGGAAAGCTGGTCTTATAATCCAGAAAATATTAAAGATGCAAACGGAAAACCTCGAAAAAACAATCAATTATAATTACTCTATGACACCCAGGAAAGCTTCACTGAGTCTCAAGAGTCCTGCCACGTTTTCTCCGTGTAATCCCAATCGGGTAACTTTCAAGTAACATTCCACCATTGGGATGTTTGAACATCGCCAACTGCATCGTTTGGGTTTTCCCAAAACGCGATGGGATTATTTTTTTCGCGTGCATCCATTCTCGATGATCGGGCTGAGCCCATCAGCTGGCCGTAGTTGGTCACCGGGTTTAACCACCGGCGGCTGAAACTCACCGAAGTCAATCAAACCCAGACCCTCACCGGTGCCGGTCTAGCCAACGTGGTCAGTTTGCGCGCCCGTTCAACCGCGCTGACCCGCACGCCGCGCCGACGCGTTTCTTTCACAGATAATGCGGTCGTGCGGTTTCCATTCACGTTAGAATTCCATTTTTTGTGTGCGTCTGCGGTGGCTGCACGGTGCCATTTTAAGGTTCTCTTTGTTGTTTTTGTGGTTGCGTGCGTGTCTGTGTGTGTGTGTTTTTTTTAATTGCAGGAATCTGTCCGGGAACATTTTTAACACCATCCCCCAGGGGACTCTGGACGTCCTTCACGGCCTAAAGTTCCTGTGAGTAGTTCTCGCTCGCCGCCCTTCGTCGCGACCAATGGGAGCGCGCCGCGTGTGCTCGCGCGACTGTTATTTACACTCGCGCCATTTTTTTTTTTTAATAATCTTACGCCAATTATATCGCGCCCGGGCGCAGAGCGACCCGTTTTCCTCTCCGAAACCCCTGATGTAAACAGGGCGACGCTTCACATGGCGAGAGTAGCCCGATTGGGACGTTGGAGGCCTCCTCCTCCTGACGTCCGCATTCTGTTTTTCTTCCGTCGTGCAGTTGAGTGAGTCGGTGGGCCTGTGTCTGTCCACTGAATAAGCCGTCTCGAGAGGTCAAATACATTTCCAAACCAAATGTGTATTCTTTGTGGTCATTGGTGACCGGTTATGGCCTGGTTGAACTCACCGCAATTAAATAAAAACCCGATGTTAGCCGCTGGTGGCAAGCCCTAGAACAGAACCCGGCACCGCAGACTCAATGGCTTTGACGTCAGCGTCATCCTCCGGAGCCTCCAAGCTCTACCTCTTCACCATCATTATTACCCATTGTCTATCCACCGCTGGATGAAAGCCACACCCCACGCCATCACCATCACTCACGTTTTAGTGCCGCTCTCTCATCGATCTCGCTCGCGCGCCTGACCTCATCTCATCGCTCCGTCTCGCCCGCTCTTTAAGCGGCAGCCGCGGTCATTTACGAGCGCACGAGACGGAAGCCAACCCCCCGGTTGTCGTAACGCACGCACGGACAGCCGGCACGGCGGTGCCGGAGCGGGACCCGACCCTCACGCCGTCTCACCGCTAAACCCTCACGCCGTCTCACCGCCAAAACCTGCCGTACGCCGCGCGGCGCACATGTGGCCGCGTATAAAAGTCCACTTCCTGGAATTTACTGCTCCGCGTCTCGGCCTCGCAAACGCGCAAAGCGGAGCCAGCGGTGGTACCTCGCGAGGGTATTGCGTTTCACTCCTCTCCGCGGCGGCGGCGGCGGCGGCGCCCGCTCGCCCGGCCCGGCAAGGCCCGCAAACGGCACGGAGGAAAAGCTGCGACGTAATTCACTTATTCGCGAAACAGGTTTAAGCGGCGTTCTCCTCCCCGCGGGATCGTCGTTTGATCGAAATGAGCTAAAAAAAAATGAACCCCCCCTCCCCCCCGCCGCCACCACCGCCGCCGGCGTAATTCTACAAACGCGAGCGAGTGCGGTTACGCCGAGGGTGGTTGTGCCGACGGGCGGGTGGGTGAGTGGACGCACGGACGGACGGACACGGCTGGGGGTCGCGCGCTCGGGGAACCCGACCCCGTGACTCCCTCCCGGTCACGGTCAGGAGCGCCGGTCGCGAGCGCCGATCTCCCGGCGTAAAAACACCGCCGCGCCGACGCATCCCGGCCAACCCCCGCGCCGCTTATTGGAAACAGATGGATCGGCCCGAGTGTGGTAAATTTGGATCGGGGGCTGGAATAAAAGAGATGTATATAAATCCAGTGTCCAGACGAAAACCGCAAAAAATCCTTTGGGGGCAGTGACTTTTCGAATGGCTTTTTGCTGGCTTTCACTTCCACCCAATCGAGCTCTGAAATTCGGATTCTGGCAGGCGGTAATTACAACAATACGAACGCGCGTCCCGCTCGCGAGCGGTTTGCACGCGACCCAAGCGCTCGCTGTGAGCGCCGCCGAGGTCCAGTTTTCACGGACTCCACGGTTCAGCGCCCTGAGCTGGCCGATTTTTTTTTATCATTATTTTTTTTATCAGGGAATTTCAAAACGGTGCCGTCTACCGCCTCGTATCGGACTCTTTATTTGAGCTGGTGAGGCCCCGCCGAGCCGAGACGATGTTTTTCCGAGGATGACCGCGGCCCGAAATCGTCGGCAGTGGCGGCGGTGACAGGAATCCGCGGGCGATCAGATCACCCCGAACGTGCCCGGGCCCGTCGAATCTCAGTCTGCTAAGCAGGTTTGAGCCTGCTCGGTAGATTCGGCAGAAGCCCTGCGAAGGTGCAATAGGTGTTGTAGGCTTGGGCGATCCGAGTTTAGATACTAGGCCACGGATAGCATCAGTGGTGCGATATTCGAACTGGTCCCAAGCTGCCGGCTTCGCCCGTCCACATTGCCCAGCCCTGGTGAATTAATATCCTGCTTTTTTTTTTCTTCCAACACACACACACACACATATATATAAACAACTCGACTTGTAAATCCTTCGGTGGGCAGCGGCACGCGCGAAAGACCAGATTCCTCATTAGCGCTACAAAGCGCCCGTTGCGATCACTCCTCCCGGGCCGTCACTCGCCACGCCGGCAGGTGAAGACACCGCCCCCCCCTGGGAGGGGATCTCACTCATCCAGGCGATGCCAGCGGCACGCGGGGCATCTGCCAGAACCCCCACACCGGAGGCTTCTGGCACGCGGGGGGGGTGGGTGGTGTGTCGCGTTCCGTTCGTGAGTAAGAAGGGGGGGGGGGCGTTTAGACCGTCACGGCAGTCCGCGGTCACGCCGGAGTTGGCTCGGCGCGGTTATTTTCCACGGCGCGCGTGCGGCAACGCGCCGGGTGCCAGGTATTCCATTAGCGGTCACCGCGGACTACGGTTCGGTCGGAGCCAGATTAATCTTCGAAGTCGTCGACGTATTTTTTTGTTGTTTTTTTTTTACTCTGCTCCCCGCGCCGGCGATCGGTGCTCGTTAATTGCGCTTTTGTAAAGCGATCCCCCGCAGCTGTGCCTTCGCGTTTCTGCATCACGGCGCCGCCCCGGGCCGACCCCGCGTAACAAACCGCGAAATACCTCCACTTCTATATATATTCCAGCAAGTGTTTGTATGTGTATATGTGTCCGCACTGGGGATTACCGAGTTCGAATCATTCGTAAGCTTATGACACCCGGTATTCCGAGACAGTCTGTCAACCAAGTACTACCCAAACTCGGCTCCTCTCGGCTCGTGAGATCGAACTCGATCGCGGGTGCGTCGCCGGTGAGTTGGCGATGGAACATTTTATTTAACGCTGTTAAGGACTTTAAAAAAATCTTGGCATTATTCAGCGAAGGCTTTCGAGTTGCAATTGCGATCTGGCCCTGGGCTCGAGGTGACAACAACAACGGCAGCGGCAGCAACAACAGCGGCAGCTGCATCTTCGCGAACGTTGCCGGTGCGCGCGGGCGATGGCGCCGCACCCCCACGGCGTGACGGCCTCGCCGGGCCAGCGGCCCGCGTGCGACCGAGCGAGGGCCCGCACGCGGCACAAACCAAACGACGACGGCCCACACGCCGCCGTCGCCCTCCGGCTCACAGACGAACCGAGCGGCCGGTTCCGCTAGCCGACCGTGATTTAGGGCCGGTTTTTTTTTTCTCCCCTCGCTTTCTTTCCGTCGAGCGTTTAAAAGAAATACGTCTTCCGCGCCTGAAACCCAAACATGGGGTGAGTTGGAGTATAGCGCTGCAATAATAAACATAATTTATGTTTTTGTTCAACAGCTGCTTTGGCCGGAGGAGAGAGATTGACTCTCCTGCCAAAGATGGGAACGCCAGGTTAGCTCCAGACTCTCTCGGTGGACAGATATATTTTCCTGCGGTCTCCGCTTTGCAAATCATCGTTGCGTTCGACTCTGGATTAAGCCTGGTGGTTTTAACCCCTTTGTGCTTCGCATTGCAGAATCGGTCCCTTTCTCCAGCTGTTATCGCGAGGCGCGGCGGGAAATAACGCGGCGCGGTGCAGACGCGCGCGATCGATACGTCGAGTGAAGCGCCCGGCTTTCTGCAAAACCGTCCCTCGTGTCGGCAGTTCGCCCACATCCGGAAGCGTTGACCAAAACTTTACAGAGCAATCGAACGCCTCGGTTGTTGGTTTGGTCTCTGGCGATCCTGCGACCCTCGCCGAAGCACGGTGTAATTACGCCGGAAGTCCGCAGAGTGTCGCGTGCAAGAGTCGTGAAATGTAAAGTAGTAAGAAAGACAACGATCGCTCTTCATACCCGTTCTTGCACGACAGCTGTGTCGAGTGTTCCTGCTCTCTCCTTCGTGGCATTTCGCACTCCAACGTGGGATGTTTTTCCTCCAACGCGGGAGGCGAAACGTCGCGAATAAGAGCACGAACACTCGACGCGGCCATCTCGACCGAACAGCCCCGGAGTGCGATTCTCACACATCTATCCGTGACAGACCTACATCGTTACAAAGGCAAAGCTCATCCGTGTAGCCTCTAGCAGGCTGCTGCGGCAAGCGCGGTTAGCGAGCGCCGAGAAATACGCGCACGTACGCACGAGCGCGGCACGGTTTTCCCCACACGGAATCCGCGGAGAGAATCCGCGGCCGATCCGCGGGGTTTATTTTTTTTACGACGAACGCGCAGACACCGCTCATTCCGACACGCGGCCAGCAGCAGCTGCTCACCATTACGCGCCGCGCCTTATTTGGCACGAGTGGACCCGAGCGCACGCGCCTGCGTCTGTGTACGCGTGTGTGTGTGTGTACGTGTGTTTGTGTTTGTAGGCGTGTGTGTGTGTGTTATTGTGGGGAGCCGTGGCACGGTGGTTAGCGCGCTGAGCTACAAACCTGGCAACCCGAAGTTCGATTCCCGGTCGCGGCCCAACACCAGTGACGATTTTCCGATCTGGCCCTGGGCCTCCCCTAGGTCGACTCAGCCTCGAATGAGTACCTAGTGCCGTGTGTAAACATTGCCACTAGGGAGACAAAGGCGGCCGCGCGCGGTGCAGGGCCACCCACCTTCTAGCGTGCCAAGCAAGGCCTTCGTAGGTGATACCCGACTAGGAACACTTGGCAAAACGGTCTCATGAATCTATACGGGGAATCGTCGCGTGCGTGACTTTGCGCGCGCGTATGTGTCTGTGTGTGTGTGCGCGCGTGTGCCTGTGTGTGCGCGCGGGCGTGGCGCTGGCCACCCACCCCCTCGTGTGCCGTGCTGGTTTTATAGGTGCTCGCTAACAGCACTTGACCCTCGAGTCTGTTAAGGCTATATGGGGAATCTTTGTCTTTATATTTGTTGCACGCGTGTGTGTGTCTGGGGACTCTGTGGCACCGGGCGGCTGATGGGGAGCTAAGTTTGGCTGGCGGCGGCGGCGGCGGTGGTGGCGGTGGTGGCTGTGGCGGCGGCTGTGTAGGGTTTGAGAATGCGAGGGCGGTGCGGGAGATTCCTCGTCCGTCGGCACCGGTTGCGGCTGCTGCTCGGCGCGCGGCGCTCTCGGGCGGCGCTCCCGCTCGGCGCGGGGCGGTTTCCTCGTTCGCCGTCGACGTTTCCCCGTGTTTTGTCTCGTCCGCTGCCGCCGCCGGACGGTGACGGCCGCGCGTTTGCGTCTCTCGATCGGCGACCCGGCCGGCGGCGGTCGCGCGGTCAGCGCGCCGGCGCTCGTTGCGACGACGGACGCGGCGACGGTGGGAATGCCGGCGGTGGCGGGTGGAGCGCGCCAGTGACGAGGGCGGCGTACATGCTTATGGTGATTTAAGGGTGTACGTGGATATTTTTATTATTATTATAGATGTTTATTATTACAGCAAATAAAAAAAAACCCGGTGGGCTTGCAAGCTCTTTACGATATTCCTGAGACACAACAAACATGCGAATTTATGGCATTGACGTTGATGCTGCTGCTGCTGCTGGTGATGATGACGATAATTAATAGCAACACAAGGAAGAGGAAATGCTGGGAGAGGAGGCGGTGGGTTATTATGACGACGGCGTTTAACGCCGAGTTTACAAATCAGCCGCGGCCACTCCCAATTTGGAAACAACTCGATGGAGAGAGCGAGAGAGAGAGGCAGTTGAGAGAGAAAGAGAAATACGCTGTCTCACTCACACACACACACACGCAACCAATCGGAAATGTGGAACACATGTACGTGTTAAACACACTTTATTTTTCCTACGGCCGACGACGGAGCCTTAATCCTCAGAAACGGTGCCAAAACATCCCGGCCTGCTCGCCTCCAGGGGTACGCACCAAGCTGTTTTCAACCGGGGCCAAGGTTGGAGCTGCGGTCCGTTTGAAAGGCCGAATTCTTCCGCGCGCGCTCGCCGCGGCAATTCCCAGCAGGTGCGGCCGGCCGGCCGCCGCCGTACTTTGAAGCGCCGGCTGTTTAATCGATACGTAAGCACGGCGCGCCACTCCTGCGGCCGCGGGCCCAGCGGTAACCCATTAGGGATAACGGTTTCGAGCCCCCCCCCCCGGTTGGAAAAGCCCGAATTGAAACGTTATGCCTCGGCGTGCGACGGAGAGCGAATAAACGCCGAACCAATTTGGGCCGCGCGAGGGCACGGCGTGGGCGCACTCGCTCGTTGCGCACGATCTCAGACGGGCCACCACCGTCGCCACCATCGCCACCGCCACTGTCAAAGATAGACAGATGTTTATTATTACAGCAGAAAAATACCCAGTGAGCTTGCAAGCTCTTTACGGGACTCCTGCGACGCAACAAACGTGAATTGTTGACAATAATTAAAATATATACAAGATTAATATGTACATGTCATCACCACCACGCGGGTGCTGCGGCACGTGCCGCGCGCCACTCCGCGCCTCAACCGGAGTTTCTCGCCGAATATTTTCCCGCGAGAAATGGGTTTGCGTGTGATTCGTTGCCACAGCTGTAGTGTAAGAGAGAGAGAGAGGCGGGTTGGGGGGGTGTACCGCGCGTGGTGTGGAAATATTTCCGGGGTCACTGACCCGGCTGAAATTAAAAACCTGGCCAAGGCTTAATAACGAAGTGTTTTTGGCACGTACAGGAATTCTTACAGCTGGTTTTCACGAGGAGCAGATTCAGAGCCACTTGATTTCGAATGGCGATGTCGATGTTCAAGATGACCCCGAACCTGACCCCGACCGCCCGCTCACTTATCCGACCCCAGCGCCAGTCTTGTCACGGAGCGGCGGTCGGAGTGCCTTTGATTATCGGCATCGTAAATGCCATCTGTACGTGGGCCGCTGGCGTCGGGCGTCGGGAGTCGGGAATTCTGAATTTACGATGTGACACCAGCGTGCTTCCGTCGTCGCTCCTTTTCCACGCAACCGGGACGCCGGTTAGCGACGTGATCGCGCGCTCGTTTGTCGATTGATGCGTGTCTTTGTTTACTTGCTTTGAAAAACAGTTGCTGGCCACAGGCCCGAAGGCCCAAATAAACCAAGCCGGGGGGCAACAAACAGCATCATTGCGGGCGTAATAGATGAGAAAGTATACGTTTCGTGAACCGAACAAGGTTGTTATGAGAACGTGGTAGAGCACAGATGACGGGAGGGAATCCCACATTGAGGCAGCGGGACTAATGACGCAGTAAGAGAGGTGACCTGCAGTATAACGAAAAAACAAGCTACGGATGAGCTGACGGTACCCAAAACAAAGCCAACGATCCCCCGTATAGCCTTGACAGACTGCAGGGGCAAGTGCCCGTTAGCGAGCACCTATGAAGGTCGACGCGACACACGAGGGGGATGGTGACCAGCACCACGCCCGGCCGCCTTTGTCTCTCTAGTGGCAATATTTACACACCGCACTCGGTACTCATTTGAGGCCGAATCGACCAAGGGTAGGTCCGGGACCGGTTCATAAAATCGTCACCGGTGTCGGCCGTGAGCGGGATTCGAACCCGGGTCGTTGCCAGATTTGTAGCCACCGCTCCGCACGACAGGACCCAGCACTGGCAGTGACCGACCCAACCGCTCCTGTGTTCCCGTCTCCCCCCCCATCCCATCTTGTCGTCCCCCCCCACCCCTTGCCCCTCACCCTCGCAGGGAGTTTGAGAGCGAGTGGCTGCTGTGCGACTGCGGGCTGCGGTGGCTTCCCGGCCACCTGCGCAACCGCTCGGTGCGCGTGCCGGACCTGACGCGGTGCCCGCACCCGCGCGCCCTCCGCGGCCTCCCCGTGCGCTCGCTGCTGGAGACGCAGTTCAGCTGCGGTCAGTAGCCTCGCGCTCGCTCTCTGGCTCTCTCCGTGTCTCTCCGTGTCTCTACGTCTATCCGTCTCTCTCCAACACCTCTCCAACACCTCTCCAAGTCTCTCCATGTCTCTCCATTTCTCTCCGTGTCTCCGTCCCTCTCCTGCAGTCACGATCGCAGGAGAGGGACCGATGAATAACGCGCCGAAACGGATGCGCGTTGTTTACCGGTCACACGGCGGAGATGCGGCGCTGGCGGCGTTCTTGTTTCACCGCAGCACGCCGCGACTTGCCGCCCGTATGTCGCCGCTGAAATTATTTCAAAAAATTATATGGGTGTCGGTTTTCACGGCTCAATCTAATGAAAATGTGAAGGCAAAAAATGAGTTCCTAGTGCAGTGTGTAAACATCGCCGCTTAGGAAGACACCCACCCACTCGTGTGCCGTGCTGGCCTTCATAGGTGCTTCGGAACCCTCGAACGTCGGAGGCGAAACGTCAGGCTAAAGAAACCGATGATGAAGCGGTTCAGTGGTTATCACACAGTCCGAGCAGCCCTTGGGTTTGATTCGCGGCCACAGTGAACATCAGTGGGAAGTGATAACTGAAGCAATCCTGGCCGCCCCTGCTCCCACCCACCCACCCACCCCTGTTTATTAACCTACACTGACAATCGTGGTGAAGTATGGTCAAACAACCCTCGTGACTGACATGGCACGGGTCAGACATTCCCACGGTGGTGGAGTGACAAACGGCCGCTCGGCGTTGTATTGATGTTTTATCATCGCTGTTGCCGTACACGTGTTAGTGTGGGCGGGCAGCATTTGCCTCTCATTAGGAAACTTTGAGTTTTAATCCCGATCAGGGCCAGTGTCAGACCATCAGCGGAGAATATCCCACATCCTGCAAGGGTCGAACTTTCACATATGGCTCAGGAGCACTGCCTCATGTGTGCGCATGTGTGCGCGTGTGCTTGCGTACGGGGGTGGATCTTTGTCTCTTTGTATGTATGTCTTGTGGGGAGCGGCGACTCAGTGGTTCGCGTGCTGGGCCACAAACCTGGCGACCCAAGTTCGAATCCCGCTCACGGCCACCACCAGTGACGATTTTCTAAACCGTTCCTGAGTTTTCCTAGGTCGACTGAGCCTCAAACGAGTACCTAGCGCGGTGTGTACACATCGCCACTAGGAAGACAAAGGCGGCCGGGCGTATTGCTTTCCACCCTTCCGGTCATGTGCCGTGCTGGCCTTGAGAGGCGCTCGCTAACAGCACTTGACCCTACCGTCTGTTAAGGCTATACGGGGGACCTTAGCACGTGTATGTGTGCGTTCTTGTTTGAGTGGATGCATGTGCATGTGCGTGCTTGTGTTAGTGCGTGCTTGCCTTGTGTGTTGAGCATGTGTGCGTGTGTGTGTAACTGCGCGAGTGTGTACGTGTGTGTGCGCGCGTGCTTGGCTCGGTGTGCGCCTGTATGCGGGCATGTATGCATGGGCGTGTGTAAACGTTCATATTAAGTGGTTATGTATACAAGCGTAAATGGGCACGCTCATTTGATATCATGTGCGAGAGTGTGAGTGCGTGCTTGTTACGCGTGTGTGTGCTTGTCCGCAGCGCGTGCTCGTGCATAGACTAGTGTGAGCGCGCGCCTGTGTGAGTGTCGGTGTGAGTGCGTGGTGAGCGCGCTGGGCTTTGCATCGTGGGGAGCGGTAGCTCAGTGGTTAACGTGCTGGGCTACAAGCCTGGCCACCCGAGCTCGAAACACGCTCACGGCCAATACCAGTGACGATTTTCCGAACCGGTCCTGGGCCCCCCCCCCTCCTAGGTCGACTCAGCCTCAAATGAGTACCTAGTGTGGTGTGCAAACATCGCTACTAGGGAGACAAAGGCGGCCGGGCGTGGTGTTGGTCACCCACCCTCTCGTGTGCCGTGTCGACCTTCATAGGTGCTCGCTAACGGCACTTGACCCTACAGTCTGTTAAGGCTATACGGGGGATCTTTCTCTTTATCTTTTGAATAGGTGTGTGCACGTGTGTGTGTACTTAAGTGAGTGCGTCCGTGTGTGAGTAGGTGTGTGAATGTGTGTGTGTGGAATGCGAGTGCCCAGTGGGCCACGGT
>JAZEWU010000007.1:733414-744246 GCA_036362915.1 Geotria australis | reverse complement strand
ATCGTGGCTTAGTTTGAAAGCCACGGGCTCAGGGCACCAAACTGTGGCACAACAATAAATTAATCTTTTTTAAACAACAAGAAAAAAAAGTTAAATCCAACAACAACAACAACGATGGCAACAACAATAAACAAACGTTTGGCAGGGAGTCCCCGCACCAGCAAATCTGTGTTTTTATTTTCCCTATCATGTTTATCCTTTTGCCCCCGCGACTTTATTTGCTTTACATTATTTTTGTTTACATTTTGGTTGGGCTCTCGCAACACTTGCCCCCCGAGGGTGGCGCGGATCATCTGACGGGTCTCGGCGGGAGCCCGCGGCCCTCGGCGGCCCTCGGCGGCCCTCCCCAAACAAACCGCGCGACGCCAGGTCCCCGTCCCCCCAACCCCCGCGGCTCAGCCACTCTGCCAGCGGCCGTTGCGCTTATCTCGCGAGCGAGCGGCTCCCGGTTAGATCATCGATTCGCAGCCACACGGTACTTGCCGATGCTTAATAATCTTCTTCTTTTCGATTCTCCGAAGCGTCATGGTTATATAACAGTCTCCCATTTCTTTCCACAGTTCTTTGCATTTTATAATAATAACAACGCAATTTATAATGCGGTTTTCGCCGGGCACTCCGGTTTCCTCTCACAGTCCAAAAACATGCATAGGTTAATTGGCCTGCGGACTAAATTTGCCCTGGTGCCCTGCGATGGACTGGCGTCCCGTCCATTTTCTAAACCGCTTGTCCTGGTGAGGGTCGCGGTGGCAGCAGTCCAAGGAGAGTGTGACGTGTTCAACTCCACTCACTAATTTCTCTGTCTCCCTGTTTCCTCAACCCCCCCCCCCTCGTGCACCACCTCCATCGCTGCCGGCCGTGCCCTCCTCCCGCTCCGGCACATCTTCATCCTCCTCCTCCTCCGCCCGCCGGCCGTCGATCGCGCGGCGCAGACGGCCCCCTGGAGCTGCCGACGCTGCAGCTCATCCCGTCGTCGAACCAGGTGGTGTTTCGCGGCGACCGGCTTCCGCTGCAGTGCGCCGCCACCTGGGCGGACGCCGGCACGCGGCTCGAGTGGCGCCTGGACGGGCGACCCGTGGGCACCTCCGTGGATGGCGCCGCGGTGCTGCTCGAGAACAGCACCGTCCACGACTGCACGCTCATCTCCAGGTCCGGAGGTCGCGCGCGCGGCCGGGCCGGCGGTGTTTGGGGTCGGGGATTAAGCCGGATCGAATTCGATTCGATTCTTCGAAGCGTGATGGTTATATGACAGTAGTTTCCCATTGCAACAAGTTCTTCTTTAGTTGTAGACAGCCCGTCAACATTTAGAGTTATAATAGTCAGTGCTGGCCTTAAAGGCAGGCATTGGCCTCTCGTCTTGCTCCAGACTGAGGGGCTTCTGGCATCTTTTGAGCTTCTGGACATAGTTGTCTTTCAGCTCCTCAGCTTCGAAGTGTTTGGTAGAATTTGCAGGTCTTCTTCTTTGCAATTCTTCGAAGCACGATGGTCAGCCTCTAGACATCGTTGTCTTTCAGCTCAGCCTCGAAGTGTTTGGTGGAATTCGCAGGCAATACCAAGTATTACCTGACAGGGATCGCGACGTAAACGCTTCTACGTTGATCCCCAGGGAGTGAGGGTGTCTCGAGGATATGAAGGTGCCCGGCGGAATTTGGTGGGGGAGAAAATGGGTGTCGCGGAGTGGATTTTGGGGGCGAAAGGAAGATTGCCAGGTTACGTGGTGATGCGAGGAGGTCAGTTTTTATTTGTATTTAAGCTGGAAGGAACTCGACCAGCGTGCCCACCGCGCTCCGCTGCCGGATACAGGCAGGTGCCCGACCGGTCGGTGGCACCGCCTCGTCGCAACCGATCTGTGCCGGGGCTTTGCCGGGCCGGCCTGGCTCAGCTCGGGAGGCGACGTGTGGTTTTTCCACCGCGCTAAGCGAGCCGTGGCCGCTGTTGTCGTGAACGCTTCTACCTTGATCCCCTAAACCGGATCGTGAAGAAGGTTCGAAGGGTCGCGGTTGGGGTGGAGGCTCGACGCGGTGTCGTGCGGCGGGTTCGAAGGTCGCGATGCGAGATGACGGTCAACTTGGGTCGTGAGCGAGGTTTAAAGGTCACGCCCTAGGATGAGGGTCATCCTGGGTTGTAAGGCTGGATCGTGCATTGAGCACCTCCTCCCACACCCCCACCACCACTCGCTATGCGCTGTGAGCAATGGTCGTTACAAGAGAGAACAAGAATAAGAAAGGGCATCGATTCCTGAATCAACAAAAATCCCGCGACATACTAACGCCGGCCCAGCGTCGCTCACCACACGCAAATCATAACGAGTCGATCAGCGATTCTGTTTTTGTAGTTTTATATTTAGGAGACCGCAGCGCTCCCCGCGTAACCATCTGTTTATCATCATGCGGTCACGCCAGTTTAAAATGCAAATAATGGGGCTTTAGTTTGACTGACCAATACTGATTGGAAAGGGATACATTACATTAGCATTTCGTGACCTATTAAATGTGGCCTGTTCAGGACAGTGAGTTGGCTTGGGTTCAGGACAAATCAGTAGAAGGAATGATTGCTGGTGGACAAGACTGGCGAGAGAATGGCAGCCAAATGAGGGAACACTCCAGGGACGAGGACCACCCACCGTGGAGATGGAGCGATGACATCAGCTCACGTGCAGCAGCGAGACGGATTGCAGCATTGCCAACAATTTCCTTGGCAATTGGTTTATTAATTTTCGAATTTGTATTTTTTTCCCATTTCCTGTATCTGAGCTTGTTGTACAAATTAGCTTCGTTAATGTAATTTATCATTATTATCATCATCCTAGGACCATGTGTGATGGCGACAGCACAGGGAGGCCTTCCTCCGTCTGCGGATAACGAAAAGATGGCGACTACGCCATCTTTTCATCAACATCATTATTTTCAATAATGTTTACTTTTTGAAAATTAAGATGATGATCATGGTGTTGTATTGATGTAGGTATTCACGGCTCGATTCCTGACGGTTGCTCTTCAGAGCTGTTCTTTCGGGGTCATCAACGCCTGATGGTGCCTCCAACGTGGGAGGCGAAACGTCTTGAGGGCAGAGATGCAGATTGCTCGACGCGGCTATCTCTATAGAACAGCTCTGAAGAGCAACCGATAAATGGGTGTTGACGACAATTATAACGAGGACAACTGATGATAATTCCGACGATAAAAAAAATTTGCCGATCGCACGCGCGCCTACGGTTCCCGGCCGTCCTGCTGGTCTCACCCCCTGACCTTTGCCCCGCTGTGCCGCGCGCAGTGGGCTCATGCTGCCGGACGTGAGCGTGGGGATGTCCGGCCGCTGGGAGTGCGTTGTGAGCACCGCGCGAGGCAACACGAGCCGCGCCGTCGACATCATTGTGCTGGAGAACTCGTCGCTGCACTGTCCCGCCGAGCGGCTCCTCAACAACAAGGGTGACTTCAGGTGCTCGCTTGCTCAGTCGCTCGCCCCATTCCATCGCTCGTTCCATCGCTCGTTTCATCGCCCGCTCGCTCGCTCGACCGCGCAACGAACAAACGCAACTCACCTTCCGACGAAATTTCCCGCGCGGCTGGCAGTGCCCAACCGGGTGCGTGAGCTCCGGCCGAGGCGGCAGTATCGTGCTCGATGACAAAGTCCTCTCAAACCGGAAACCGCTGGCATCGCAAGCTGCCAGAGTCGGAAGTACACAAAAGCAGGACTTTTGGCTAAGTTGGTGTTTGTCACATTACAGCGACCACGTAAAGATAGATAGATGTTTATTATTACAGCAGAAAAATATCCAGTGAGCTTGAAAGCTCTTTACGGGATTCCTGCAACACCACAAGGCCTGAACACACGCTGCGCTTTGTCACGGGGGAGGCTTGTTTTCCCACGCTTCAACGCGCCGCTCAGCGAGGTTCATCGAACGAGGTGGCCCCGGGGACCGGTTCAGACACGGGTCAGGATTGATTTTTCTCCATGGCCGGGAATTGAACTCGGGTTTACCTGGTTTACGGCATGGTGTGCTAACGGCTGCACTCCCGCAGCGATGGGTACAATGAGTGATCGTTCCAGGACCCGCAGCAGCGTGGGGGTAATGTCTTACATCTGCCGATAACCACGTGTGTAGAAAAAAACACAATTTAAGGTCTAAAGAAAAAATAACTGACATGTCCCCCCCCCGAACCCCCGAAACCCCCCTCTCAAACTGGTGTCGCCCACGATCCTATGAGCCTGATACTTTGCACATGAGCGTTACTACGGTATCTATATATGACCTTACTGGCTATCTTCTGACTTTACTTTGATGTTTAAGTATAGACATGTAAAAGCCGAGGTACGTAATAAACTCTGTAAGTAATGAAGAGGTGGGCTGTACAAGAAGGCAGCAGGGGAAAACACAGTTTTCATTGGAGGCTAAGAAAAATAACATATTTTATAGATTTTGAAAAAAAAGGAAAAGTTTCCACCGTTTCGGGGCAGCTGGGAACAATTTTAAGGCAAGAGAAGAGGGCAGCACCTGCAGTGCACTCTGGGTAATGAATATCATCAGGTAACGGGGTAGGTGGGACTTGGCAGTGGAAGAAACGCCGTAGGGGTGACCTGGGAGCTGTTATTTATCATATTTTTTTACAATTTTCTTTTGATATGCGGGCAGCTTCCAGATGTGCTCCGATTCGTCCGTTCTGCTTCTCTCCGCTCCGTACCTTAACCTGCCTGACCGCCAGGCACACAATTGGATTATATGGCGTGTCTGGAATTAATAGGTGCGGAGGTATTAACAAGCGGCTAACGAGCGGCAGATGAGCCCGGATTATTAGATACAGCCACGCGGGACACTAGGAGAAATGTTAGGATTCTCCAAACCACAGAGATACGCAGGATATATAGGTTAATTATTCAAAGATGCTACTTTGATATATTAACCCAGGCGTTCTCAACCCTTTGCACCGCAAAGCCTACTTGGCCCACGTGGGTATTGTCTGCACAGGCCACTAGGTGGCGCTTGTGGCCAACTGATGGGTCGCGACCCACCGATTAAAAAGCTCTGTATTAGCCATCTAATTGCGATTGCGTCTCCATGTGCTCTACGTGAGTTAATAACATTGCTGATAATAATTTACAGCCCTTTGTCACTTTACTGATGAGCGAAGGCCTCCACACGCTGTGCTGGTCACGGGGGTGAAATAACCATACTTCACCATACTGGTCAGTATGGCTTGGTGAGCGGGGCAGGTCCGCTTAAGATGTGACTCACGTTAGCCGCGGCCAAAAAATCAAAAGCGCGTCGCCAGAATCGCATCGCGGTGCGCCAACCGCTGCGCCGCCGCTCCGCCACATGCAGCAATCGTTAATGCTTCATAGGCAACGCGGGTGCAAACGCAGAAAACCAATGTTGCTATGCCGGGGCTTGAGACGGTCACGCGCAAAGCGGAGGATTGTAAAGTCTTCACGTCAGACGCGCATCGCAACTCATTCGACCGAGCGCCGCTGTTATTACCTAGCTGCGGTCACCTTGCCATTTATTTCTCCGGCGGGGGGAGAAAGCCGGGAGTAATCGGCGACGAAGCTCATCGGGCTCGCCTCGCCCCGCCACGTTATCGACGAAAACAAAGCGCCTCTTCAGCGCCGAGCAGCGGCGGGAGACGCGCGCCTTCGCCAGCCGCGCCGGAGGCCGCTGGTGGTTTGCGTTAGGAGGCTGGCACGCCCCGCCGTGATTCGTGCCACATGTCCGCTCAACATCTGGCGCGCAAGCTTTCAATTTTCTGCATTCTTCGCGCGGAGCTGTGACTCGGCGAGAGGCGCGGGAGGCCGTGCCCGGCGCACGCACGGGGCACGTGACAAGCGTGCCCACCGCGCTCCGCTGCCGGATAAAGGCAGGTGCCCGACCGGTCGGTGGCACCGCCTCGTCGCAACCGATCCGTGCCGGGGCTTTGCCGGGCCGGCCTGGCTCAGCTCGGGAGGCGACGTGTGGTTTTTCCACCGCGCTAAGCGAGCCGTGGCCGCTGTTGTCGTAGGCAACGAACGGGTCCGTTGAAAATTATAAACCCCGTCTCGTCCCTGCAAGCGCCAGATTCCGATGGGTTGCGCGCGTCTTCCGGAATATCACTGTCTTGTTTTGGCTCGTCTCGCGGGGGGGCAGAAAATATTCATTCATTCATCGTCAGAAACCGCTTAATCCTGTACAGGGTTCCGGTGAACCGGATCCTATTCCCGGCAAACACAGGGTGCAAGGCAGGGCTGTACCCAGGATAGGACGCCAGTCCATCACAGGGCACCGGGGGCAATTTAGTTAGGACAATTAACCTATGCAGCAGCGTGTCTTTGGACTGTGGGAGCAAACCGGAATGCCCGGCAAAAACCCACACTGACACGGGAAGAACATGTAAACTCATTAATTATTTCGGCCGATAACATCATAATATATAGGAAGCAGTGTCTAGTGGCAATATGGCGCCGGCAAAACCAACCGACTTGGCTGCCTCCTCCGCCTCTCTGTGCTTTCCTCGCTACGCCTCCGAGTCGTTCTCTCGTTGAGTGAATACCTTCGACACCGAATGAATATGTGCCGCGCGTTACAAACGTAAAATTATTCATTATTAACAGAACTCGCCCATGTCTGTCAGGTGGCCTCGGACGCTGGCGGGCATCACGGCCACGCTGCCGTGCCCGCACCACCAGCCGCCGGCGTCCGTCGTGTTCGCCGGCTCGCCCGTCCCTGCAGGCGGTTCTGGCGGCGGCGGCGGCGGCGGGCAGGTGGCGTCGCGGAGGTGCGACCGCACGGGCCAGTGGGTGGACGGGGACTACGCGAGCTGCCAGTACGCCAACGAGCACACGCGGCTGCTGCACGCGTTCACGCAGGTGCACGCTTGCGACGCTTTCTTTGCCGCTTCCGTCCTCGGCGTCGCGGTTCGCCGGGGCCGCCGGGGCCACCGAAGGAACCACAACTTTTCCGGCGGGCCGCAGCGATCGGCAACGCTTAGAGTGGGCCACGGATGAGAGCCGGGACACGTGTGTGTGTGTGTGTGCGCGTCGTGAATTTGAGCGAGGTTGTTCGTTAAAAGTTCGGGGGATTAGAGACGCGGGCAGTGAATGCGACTGATGTTCGTGTCGGTTTAGCCGGGCGATGGCGCGCCGACGCCAGGATGGATTTCTCACCGAGTGTTCGATGTCAACTGGCACAGTAGGCTGGAGTAGGCCTACAGACAGGATCGTAGAGTTGTCATGGCCATAGAGAAAGGTATACTGGATGTGGAGTGCTGCGTGCGGAAATGAATATTGAAACTGTATGTTTATCATGTAAAAATATATGTGTTAACAATGTTTTGGAGCATTGGCAAGCGAAACTGCGTCGGAAGTCTGGCCAACTAAGTTTGTTTGTCGGCCATGAATTTGATTCTGAACTGGTCTTTAACCTCCGAACCATTCGTACCAACCCCCACTGACCAGCGTGGTGAAATATGGTCAAACAACCCCCACGGCTGCTTTTTATAATTTACAAAACTTGACACTAATTTTGGCTATCCGAAGGACATAGATTTGGTATGTATCTACATGCTAAGAGCTGTGTATTGTTCGGGTCACGTCCTCCTTTAAATGAAGGGGGCATTTGAAGCCCCATGCAATGGGGGCTGTACAAGGCCAGAGTGGGTGGGCGGGCGGGCGGGCGGGAGAGACAGGCCATGCTTTAGGGTGGCACTTGTTCCCATCATTTCAATTCGATTCAACTTGATTGTCAATTCTGCCATATGTACAGGACATATAAAGGATCGAAATGCCGTTTCTCCCAGACCCCGGTGTTGGCATATACATGGACTGGAACAACAAAGGTTTAAAAATACTAGGATAAAAAAAAATAGCATGTTTTTAATATTTACAAGTTTAGCTAAGCTGGGGGTCGGAGGGGGGGACAATAACAAGGCACAGATCTAGAAGAAAAACTATAATTATAACAAATATAGTGCAAATAGAACTAATATAGTGCAGACATAGATGAAAAAATGTCTCCTCTGTGAGTGTGAATCCCTTCTCGCCCTCTCACCTCCTCATCCACGTTGTCCTCCACCTTGTCCGCGTCCTGCCGCAGATGTCTTTGAACGCCAGCACGGCGCCGATGCTCGCTCAGCAGCTGCTGGCGAGCGTCTCGGAGGCGCCGGGCCTCGCCGACAAGATGGACGTTGTGTTCGTGGCGGAGATGCTGGAGAAATTCACCGCGTTCTCGGACAGGAACAGAGAGGTCCTTATTTGACAACACGCTTCCCATATCACACGCGTCCTATAATAATAATAATAGTATTTTATATAGCGCCTTTCACCCGAGGGTCACAAAGCGCTGCAAGTGCATACCACACACGTGCAATGACGGGTAAACGCTCGCACTGAAATTATGAAAGCAATTATGAATTGAGTGTTCGGCAGCTGGTATGGGTGGTAGTAAAACAGTAAAGGGAAGGAATTTTATATATACGTATGAATGACAAAATATCAAAAGGTCCACCATACACGGAGTCAGAACCGTCAAAGGAAAATAGCGCAGTAACACGTGTAAACGATGTGTTTTTTTTTGTAAAATGCCAAGATGGATTAGGGTTTTTCACCAGTGAACAAAACATGAAAACGGTAGTGCGATCTACTTGAAAACCCAGCGGAATTCAGACGTGGAGCAGCAGTGGGGAATATCTGTCCGCCCGTTTCTCTCGCGCTCAAATTCCCCGACGATCACGACGGCAAAATTCCACAACACATAGCTGCTTCTGAGACGCGTAGATTAAAAAAAACCCATTCTGGGTAATTTGTGACCGCGGATTTGAAAGGCCTCAGACCCGCCCCGTGTCTGAAGGCTGAGCATATTACACCCACTCTGCTGGCCCCCACTCGAGCTTGACCTGACCCTTGACCCCCCTGACCGTGGCAGCCGTGTTCGTTTTGTCGGCAGCTCGGGGATCTGATCGTGGACTTGGCGAGCGCGGTGATGGGCGCCGACGAGGCGGTGCTGGGCGCCGCGCAGGCCGAGGCTCGGGCCTGCAGCCGCATCGTGGCGAGCGTGGAGCGCTTCGCTCGCCAGGCCTTGCTCGGAGGAGCCCAGGACTTCAACAAGGTGGGCTGGCGCAGTGCCGAACATCCGCGCCTCACGGACAGAACGTCCTGGCCCGAGGCGGTTCGATTGCCGCCTCAGCCGCCCGTCTGCGTGGAGTTTGTGTGCGTTCTCTGCCCCTGTACTGCGTGGGGGTTACCTCCGGGTTCTCGGGTTTCCTCCGACAACTAAAAAGCCGTCGTCACCTCACACATGCACCCGTCCCTCATCCCACGCCCCTTCCCCGTCCTCCGCCTCCTCCTCGGCAGTTCTCGGCAAACATCGCGATGACGGCTCTGCGCATCAAACCGTCCAGCTTCTCCGGCATCACGTGCACGGCGTTCCGCAAGACGGCGAGCTACGACCGGCCCGCGGTGACGGCCCCGCGCGACGGCGCAGGCCGGGACTCCGTCGCGGCCTTCTCTCCCGACGGCGGCGGCGCCGGCTCGGGAAGCTACGGAGGCGGTGGCGGCGGCGGCGCCAGCTTCGACCAGCAGCTCAGCTTCAAGTGCAACGCGGGGAACCTGACCCACTCGCTGCTCCACTTCCCCGGAAAGGTAATAGGGCGCGCGGGCGGACAGGCCGCCCGGAGTCACTACGCAAATAGCCGTACGGCAAGAAGGGGCGAACGCTGCGCAAGTCTGACAGGGAACGTGGTGGGGATCAAGGTAGAAGCGTTCACGTCGCGTTCACGTCGCGATCCCTGTCAAGTAATACTTGGTATTACCTGCAAATTCTACCAAACACTTCGAAGCCGAGGAGCTGAAAGACAATGATGTCCAGAAGCTCAACAGATGCCAGAAGCCCCTCAGTCTGGAGCAAGAAGAGAGGCCAATGCCGGCCAGCAGTCGGTCGAGCAGGGGGGAGGGGGTTGCCGTCATCGCGCGTAACCCGTTTTTTGCCAAAACTCTCGGCAAAAACCCGCTGACGCGCGCCGTTTCTGGGCCGACGCTCGCGACGTTCCGCAGAACACGGTGGCCGAGGCGTCGGTGCAGCTGCCGCCGACGCTCCTGGGCGGCCCGGCGGGTCCCGGCACGGGCTGGGGCTCCCGCGCCGCGGCGCCCCTCGCCGGCAGCCCCGGAGACAACACGTGCCTCCTGCAGCTCGTCGTGTTCCGCAACGGGCGCCTCTTCCCGCCGGCAGGCGGCGGCAACGCGTCCGACGCGGCCCGGCGCAGGGCGGTGGTGACGCCCGTGCTCTACCTCAACATCGGTGGGTGCCTCGGCCGCGCCGCGCCAGCGGGACGCGACGGATGAGCATCCTTAGATCCCCAATTAGAATTTTACGTTTATGCCGAGCTGTGATTGCAAATCTTGGTCTGTGTTTGAAACGTCGGAAATGTTGCGCTTGTTGCCCTCTCAACGTGCAATAAGCTACCGATATATATTTTTTTCCCCATCGCAATGTTCCATCCGTCCATCCATTGTCAGAAACCGCTTAATCCCGTATGGAGTCGCGGCGAGCCGGAGCCGATCCCGGCAGACACAGGGCGCAAGGCAAGGGCTATACCCATTATGGGACGCCAGTCCATCACAGGGCAGCGAGGGCGATTTAGTCCGCAGGCCCAATCAACCTATGCAGCAGCATGTCCATTTAACATGCTGTCAGAATCAGTGCTGTGTCAGTTGTGTGGCTACTAGATAAATGCGTGTCTTCCCTTCCATGGGTCACGGCACAGTTGGAGGCTGGATTCCCACAGCGCCAGTCATGTCTGTGAAGGGATACCGGATCTATCTTTCTTCGACGCGGCGGTTGTAAACGGCCACAGCCACGCGTCGGCGAC
>JAZEWU010000007.1:694846-723751 GCA_036362915.1 Geotria australis | reverse complement strand
GTTTGTGTACGCGACCGTGCGTGAGAGCGTGCGTGCGCGTGTTTGTGCGTGAGAGTGTGTGGGACGCAGGCCCTTGGAAGACCTACTTGAATGGCTCTGCCGTGGCATTTCCTCGGGGCTGAATTGGCCCATTAAGGGCCAGCGTGGCCGCCCTTCTCCCACCCGCTCACCCCACCCACGCCAACTGGACTGAAGATTGCGGGAGTCCTGGGGATGGCTGACGTCACGCACTCTGCCAAGGTCACGTACAATTGCCATCTTCTGCTAACTCCCCAGCAGGGATTCTTGTTTAGTTTGTGTTACTGCCTGGGTCTGCGATACAGTACAGTAAGTTCTCAAAAAACTATATATGACGCTCCACGCCTGGTGAGTGAGTTTGCCACCATCACCAACTAGCCTTTGGTTCAACGGCCAAAATGTATTATTATTTTTGTAACCAATTAATGGGATTAAGCAATGGTACAGTGGTAAGTGCACTGCACTATTAACCTAACGTCAGTGGTAGTGTTATGAAAATTGGTCCGCGGCTCACATTGACTCGCGTGGTGAGATACTGTCAAACAACACCAGTGACCGACATGACATGGGGAGGCCTTCATTCGGCAGTTTGCTTGTACCTTTTCATTATCCAGTGAACCGTGATCATATTTCGGAGGTGCAAACTGATCCACAACCAGTGGCACACATGCACTTTTGGAGCTCAAGTGTACGTGTGCCACACTGATTGTTTGGCCAACGCAAAGCGGAAACGTTATGGAAGGAAGTGATAATAAAAAGGGCAAGGTTTCCAGGTTTTCTCTGCCATGGTGGACGGGAAGACCGGCTCCCAGCATGAAGCAGACATTAGCACTCGTTCACCAGGGGCCTATTGTGTGAGGGATCTGAGGAAGCCGTGGAGAGGTCAAAGGTCAGTGATGTCTGTCCCACACTTCAGGAGAGCAGGTGGTTCATAAGAACTTTCACGGGCGGATTTTTCCTCTTTTCTCCTGTAGCTTCCCACCATTTTATTTATTTCTTTTTTTAATTTACCCTCTGGCCTGGAGCCCAGAAATCAGTAAAATAACTTGTTTGTCTGCTCTGTTCACGTCAGAGGGTTTTTTTTCTAATCAGCCTTGCTGTTCCCTTTTTTTGTCATTAATTCACTCAAAGTCTAGCCACGGAGAACAAAACACTCCCTGTCAGGGGCAATTGCGCCACTGCTTCATTAGTCCACGAAGAGGAAGGGGGGTTATTTATATATTTACCCACTTATATAATTTCATAGCGTGTCCGCGTGGGTTTTCGCCGGGCACTCCGGTTTCCTCCCACCGTCCAAAGACATGCTGCCAGGTTCATTGGACTACTGAGTAAAAATTGCCCCAGGTGCCCTGCGATGGACTGGCGTCCCATCCTCGGTATCCCCCTTGCCTTGCGCCCTGTGTCTGCCGGGATAGGCTCTGGCTCACCGCCACCCTATACAGGATTAAGCGGTTTCTGAAAATGGATGGATAAATTCATAGCCTGGTCCGACTACCAGGGATATAAGCACCGGACCATCCCACTTGCTCAAGCGCCTGACCGTGCAGGTGGCAGGCTTTGGGGTGGAAACCAGCCTCGCGATGTGCCCGTGTGCTTGTGAGCCCACATGTTGCCAGACGTCACAGATGCGTAATTACTACCGTGTTTGGGGTGAGCCGAGCCCCGCAGCATGGGAGTCGGAGAGGGCTCGATTACCCCTGCGTAAGACTCATCACTCTGATAATGCCTGACGATGCCGCCAACATGGGAGCTGAAACGTCACAAAGGAGCGAGAAGGAACACTCGACGCGGCTATCCCGAAAGAACAGCTGTGGAGAGCAAGTCTCATACATCGAGCTGTGAATACATACATCAGTAAGTACACTCATCACCCTTTCAATATATACTGCAACACTATTGGCAGTTTATATTTAAAGTTCGCCAGTTTGGTAAATACCTACAGCCACGCAAAACAATGCACATGTGCCTTTAAGTAATTTCAAAGGATCGGTGTACACTTGGTTTTCTTTTACGCAACACATTCATGAATATTGAATTATGACAAAAAGGCGTTGCCCTTTCTGGCTTAATTATCTCTTGGGACTGGCTATATTCATGAACAACCGTGCCTTAAAATGTACTGGTCCGAAACGTCGCCTAATATATAGAGTATTTTTGTTAACTGTACTTGTGCACCACTGTCAATGGAGCATCGCCAAATAATTGCAGCAGTATAACCGTATAGGTTACTACCACGTCATTATGTTGGGCGTTTAAGGTTTGTGTAGTATGGCACCCCGTTAAACAGGGTTCAGTCGTGTTCAATGGATTTGTGATTTTGTTGTTCGACCATCATCGGTCGAGCCGTGAAAACCTAGGTCAGTATTTTGTTATTATTTTATACGAGACAACGTTTTAAGATTGTTCGCTTCTGCTTAATAGCCCCGTTCATATAATTTTCAGGCCAGTGAACCGTTTCGCTGAGACTAGGGTTGGGTATAATATGGTATTTAAAATTGACACTTAAAATGCTCGACAACGCTCAGCCATCGTTAGTTTTTGTACAGCAAAGCCGCCCTCTGGCGGTTGTTCGTTACACTACAGGCAATGTGTAGTAAATAGGTTTTGGCATTCTATACAATGCATTGTGCAAGTACCCGGCGTTGCCCGGGACCCTTGGTCTTCTCCTGGTGAAGAGAGGTCCCCGCAACCCTTGCTCCCACCGCGACAACGCCAATGGTTGCCACCTCGGGCACATTTCTTATTTGTGTGTTCTCTCCCCGTTTCACATGGGTTTCCTTCGTTTTCTCCGGTTTCCTCCGACAACTACTGGGGAGATCCCGGTGATGAGCGGAGCTGAGTTCAGCGTCTCCTTACTTCCCACGGTGTTCAAAGTCAGTGGAATCATCTTGTAATATAAGTTCCAATACGTTAGTTCCTAAGTCGCTATGGATCTGGGTTGCTCAATCGCTCGCTCGCCGTCTCAATCGTTTGCTCACTCACGGAATTTAATTTTACATTTATAACGCGCACATATTCATTCACTGTCGAAGGTACTCATACGACGAGGGAACGACTCAGAGGCGCGGCGAGGAAAGCGCAGAGAGACAGGAGGCAGCCAGGCGGTTTTGCTGTCTGTTCAGCAAGTCTGTCAGTCACTCGCTCACTTACTCGCCCATTCAATTTCCCCCTCGCCCACTCACAAACGTATTCACTCACTCACCAACCTAACCATTCAACGATCCACTCAGTCGCTCAACCACTCGCACAATCCACATCCACCCACCCATCCACATACACCGACACCCACCAACCCACCAATCCGTGTCGTCGGCCTTCAGTTCCAAAACGTTGAGAACCTCTAGCCTAGATGCATTCATCCAGCAGTGGAGTAACTAAGGGTAAATATTTAGTGCGTTTTATTTAGTCAATAATGCGACAAGAGCCCTGACTTGCGCCCTGTGTGTGCAAGGATAGGCTCCGACTCACCGGGACCCTCTACACTCTACAGGATTACGCAGTTTCGGACGATGGATGAATGAATGAATGCGACGACAACAACAGCAGTATTCATATAATCACTGTCAGCATGATCATCAGCCGTTAACCAGCAATACAATCATCATCAGCATCATGACCACCATCATCCCCAAACTCATCATAGTACCTCATACTCACCATCAATAACACCACCATCCTCCTCCTCCTCCGCTACTTATCGCTACAACTGATCATCAATTGTCATCACTGTAACCACCATCAGTAGCAGCAGCACAATTAACCCTCCACGCTGGGCAAATGTTAGACAACTACATATCTCAACGGTTTCTTCCAAGCTTAAATAAATACTAACCATCCACCTACCTACCTACCCCTACCCTCTCTCGCTCGCTCACCATCCAGCTCCGCCACGAAAACCACAATACCAAGAACGCGATGTTGTCTTCAGGGCGAGAGCAAATAACTTATTGAAGCATTGGCATAAGTCTTCTTCTTTTCGATTCTTCGAAGCGTGATGGATTAATTACAGTTTCCCATTTCCTTACACAATTCTTTGCATTTTTATTGAACTCTGCAAAGTCTTTTGAGCTGGAGAGGTTGGGTAGAAGAGCACAGACAAGGCAGTGCTCCATAGTATGGTCTGCTTTTCCACATTCACAGGTGGTCGGGCCGGTCTTGTAGCCCCATCGCTATATTAAGTTATCAACCAAATTTCACTTGACCGAGAATGGAACCCAGTTTTCCGGGTTCATAGCGCAGCGGGCTAACCACTTGCCACAGCTCCATACTACGGCAAGACAAATTGAGGTTAAAGCTCCGAAAGCAAAGCAATTCACCTTTAAAATGACGAGCTGGTGAAGTGTCGATGGTCGCCATGCATCCATCCCCCATCACTCCTTTACCATCAATATTCACATTGTCAAATTGTGTTTTTAATAGCGGGATGAGCACGGCAGGGACGCCGTGGAAGATGGCCTGGTACAGGCTGTTGATGCCGCAGTGCGACACCAGGGGCCCCGCCGTGCCCTGCGAGGGGGAGATGGGGGTGAATACTGGGTTTCATCCCACAATGTGTGGGAGGAAACCGGAATATCCAGCCAAAATCCACGCGGACACGGGGAGAACACGCCAACTCCACACGGAAAAGCACCCGAACCTGGAATCCAACCAAAGTATCCGTGCTGTGAGGCAACAACTCTACTCACCACCGTGCCTCCCAGAGACTCATCGACTAAGGAGGCGCTACTCGCACAACCGGCCACCGGGTGGCGCCATTATGTCGCAGTTTCGCGTCTCATCCTAGTTGTGATTGATAATCTTTGATTCATGTTCTAAAGATTACAATTTTTGCACTCTTGCCTCTTAAAGTTGAATATATTGCCCTTAATATGCTTTAGTTGTTTTTCACTATCGCAATGCACAACCTTAATCTTACCTGGTTCCTTGAAAAATTGTGCAATGCTATGTGTTTTGGACTATTTTATTAGAAAAATGTGTGCAATGCTATGTGTAAATGTTTTTTGTTGGTTGATTTAAATTTGGTTATTTGTGAACTTCTCCATATTAATTATTGTCAGCAATTCGCATGTTTGTTGTGTCGCAGGAGTTCCGTAAAGAGCTTGCAAGCTCACTGGGTATTTTTCTGCTGTAATAATAAACATCTATCAACATCTGTTATATTTTCCCAGACTCCAATGTTAATCCCCACCGAGCAACAGAGTGGCCACGAGGCGGCGATACTGAGCTGCCAGACTCGGTATCGTCCGCCATATTACTATGGGAAGAATGCATGTTGAAGAGGGGGGTGGTTAGTGTCCGCCATATTACTCGGTAAGAAACACGTACGCGAGTAGGAGTAGAATCTGTAATCTTACTTAGTGGAGGAACACACGTAGAAAGCTGGTGGGGACACTGTTTGCCATTTTACTAGAAGAGAAACGGACGATGAGTGGAGGGCCTGGTTCCACTCACACCTGTCAGTCTTCCTCCTCTAATAATATGGCGGACACACTAACCACGGCTTAATGGGCGGAGCCACGCATGCGCTGTTAGATTTGAACTTAATGGGAGGGACCACGCATGCGCAGTAGCTGTTTATATGATGCGGATCGACTCCACGAACGAGAAACGAATGTAGAATGTGTTTTATATAGCGCCTTTCACCGGAGGGTCACAAAGCGCTGCATAAGGGCCGCGAAGAGAACGGCATGAGGTTTTACCTTTTCTGGCAATGAAAAAAGTGTTAAGATCTTAAAACAATAAGTGGACACCTTTTTGCAAAGGTTCCAAGTTTGCAAGCAGCCCAACATGCTTGTGGTTAAACATGCAAATGATGGCTATGATAATGCGTTGTCCTTCAACCTTATTGGCCCAACAACAGAGAAGGCTTTTATTGGAGCTCAATCTCAGTGTTTAGCCAATTACACTCATAGTGTAAACAGCTTGACCCCAGCTATTAATGTATTGATATTTGCATTGCCTGAGGACTGCTGCCTTTTGGCAGCTGTTGGCTAGAAACGGAGATTGAGCTTCAACCGAAGGATATAATCCCTCCAGCGTGTCCGGGGTCGGCCTCTAGGTCTGCTTCCAGTGGGCCATACAGAAGTCAGAGTTCTTGCATTTTATTGGCTCCAACTACACAGCAGGTACCGCCAATGAACTGCGGAAGGCATCGTGGTCACACTTGAGGCACCCTTATCTTGCCTACACCCGCCTTTCTCAACCGGTGGGTGGCAACCCATCAGCGATGTGAGATAGATGTTTAGTACAGCAGAGAATACCCCTTGAGCTTGCAAGCTCTGGAAGCGGGATTCCTACGATACAACACTGGCTCCTGTGTCTAACACTAGATAGATAGATGTGTATTATTAAAGCATAACATACCCAGTGAGCTTCGAAGCCCTTGGCAGCGGGATTCCTGCGACACAACAACAAACGTGCGAATTAACCAACAGTGGTCCGCGAGTACCAACCTAGTTGGTCCGGAGACAATACTCAAGTGGGCCTTGAAGTGAAAAATGTTGATAACCCCCATTTGGCCAACACTACACTGTGGTCCACATGTAACGTGACCCCCAATTTTATAGATTGTTTCCAGTTTGTGATCTTTCATGGGCCCTTTACCTCACTACAAACCGCTCTTCAATAGTAAATGAACACGTATGAGCCATTTGAAAGAAATAAGGGTCATTTAAAACCGACAAGGACCCGGAAAGCACACACTTTAAGCGTTATAGACAAGGCACACACAAATCCCTAACAAACAAGTCTTTCGAAGGATATTCCATGCCAGCCAGTCTTAGGTTTCTTATACTGTACTATTACAGCGTAATAAGTATACTGTGTGGAGTTTGTGTGTTCTCCCTGTGTCCACGTGTTTTCGCCGGGTACTCCGGTTTTCTCCCAGTCCAAAGATATACTGCCGAGGTTAAGTGTCCTGCCTAAATTGCCACCGGTGCCTCTGAGATGTAACTTAAGTACCCCTTCCCCGCTGGACAACTGTTAAAAAGAGCTACATATCCCAATGGTTCCAGCTTTTAAAAAACTGACTGTTACAGCGATTGTTTCATAGCCTCTTAATGCAAATCGGTAGACTATCCTTGTGGCCATTATTGCTCGTCTTTCACCACTTCTCCTCACTGCTTGTAAACGTTTCCCCCTCAACTTGAAACCACACGTCGTCCTCCTCATCCCCCCACACAAACCGCACAGGCGTGGGCAGGAATGCTTCTGTAAACATTCGGTTCCTACCAGAAAGACTCTGTCCGCCTCAGCGTGACTGTGGTTGGTGATTGTGGGCGGGAAAGCAGGTAGACACGAAGGCGGGCAGACGGGTCTGTGCGTGTCATCGTTTAAAATTTTCCTTCCCTTTCCGTAAAAAAAAATACTATTTGCTTTTCTCAACACAAAAGGGACAAGGATTACAGTACAGTAAGGTATGTCCCGGCATTGTTGAGCCTGTCTTCTCCGCCACGTATCCTCAGGCGACCACGCCGAGCAGGTGCCTTGGAAGCCAACAAGTGGGAAAGCTGCTGCGCCTACAAGGCGAGAACTTGTTAATAAACAATACTGCTATAACAATACTGCAATGACAACAATAATAGTGATGATGTTAGAGGGTGTGACACGGTGGCGGAGCGGTGAGTAGCGCTGCCACCTCGCAGCAAGAAAGCCCCCGGGTTCGAAATCCCGGCTCCGAGGCCTACCTGTGTGGAGTTTGCATGTTCTCTCCCCGTGTCAGCGTGGGTTTTCGCCGGACGCTCCGGTTTCCTCCCACAGCCCAAACACATGCTGCTGCATAGATTAATTGGCCTGCGGACTAATTGTCTCCGGTGCCGTGTGATGGACTGACGTTCCATCCTGGGTATAGCCCTGCCTTGCCTCCTATGTCTGGCGTGATGGGCTCCGGCTCACCGCGACCATGAAACAGGATAAAGCGGTTTCTGACAACGAATGGATTGGGTGATGATGTTAGAGCAAATGTGAGGGGGATGGGGCGGTTGAGCGCGCCCAGCCATTGTGAACCGGCCCGTTCACTTTCCCGCTCTGACCAAACGTGGTGAAGTATGGTCAAACAGCCCCTCACGACCGGTGTAGGGGAAGACCTTTATCCAACAGCGACAAAAGGGCTGTGAATTATGTATTTGTGCGCTTGGTTTTGCGAAGATGAATGTTTAACATGGCTGTAGGTTAAATGGGACGTGTAAACGATTCCCGCTCACGGCCAACACCAGTGAGGATTTTCTGAACCGTTCTTGAGTCTCCCCCAGGTCGACTAAGCTTCAAATGAGTAACCTAGTGCAATGTGTAAAAAATTCCACTAGGAAGACAAAGGCGGCCGGGCGTTGGTGCTGGTCACCCACCCTCTCGTGTGCCGTGTCGACCTTCATAGGTGCTCGCTAACGGCACTTGCCCCTACATTCTGTTAATTATAATAATAGCACATACTAAGTGATCAAGTTTTCCAATGGAGGAAACGCGCCCGAGAGGGCGTCTAGCGTGGAGATGGAGCGATGAGATGAGCAAGTGCGAGGTGGTCCGTCACATGTGTTAGATAGCACGGCCGTGAGAGATATCCGTGGATTTGGCTGTCAATTCGCGTGTTGTGAAAAATACCCAGTGAGCTTGCTGAATATTTTTCTGCTGTAATAAAAAAAACACATCTATATATCGACTTACACATTGACCAAAGCGGATGAAGATGACCAATCCTGGAATGTGCAAAGGCACAATATGCCTGAGATCTGAGACCTCCCACGCCAAATGCGTGAGACGTGGCAGATATGACCTGGCAGAAACGTTTGGGTACATCTGCCCCTTTGTTTTTAAAGTGAACCATTGCTGGTTGATTTTTTACCTGGGGTATTAAAACACATTTTGGCAAGTATGGGCCGTTCGTACAGTGTGTGATTATTGTTTAATTGTATAACTGTTATAATTCTCTCTATGTCAGCCCCAGGGATAAAGGGAGTGTTCATATGCCAATCAAACGCTTGTGTTGGTCTGTCACAAACTGTAGGACCTTGGAAAACAAGAAACAACCCAGGTACTCGGGTCTCCCTTGCAGGACAGGCATTGTGTTGAAATGGGCATACAGTAAAAAAAATAATTCCATCCATTGTCAGAAACGGCTGACTCCTGTACAGGGTCGCGGTGAGCCGGAGCCTATCCCTGCAGACACAGGGAGCAAGGCAGGGCTATACCCAGGATGGGACGCCAGTCCATCACAGGGCACCGGGGGCAATTTAGTCGGCAGGCCAATTAACATATGCTAATAGTGTTTGTTTATACACGAATTCCTCACTGAGTCAAGACTTTTTACAGGAGGGTCAAAATACGGTGGGATTTTTAGGCAACTCCATCAATAACTAGCATGTGGGAGGACAATAGCGTACCGGTACCCAGAGGTAAACCCACACGTGCAAGGGATGTCCTTGAAAACTCCACACAGCCCACCTGGTCACTTCGCAGCCCACCTGGCCCTGCGGTAACATTTTTAAACTTGGGCTGTCCGTTATAAAGGGCATTATAAAAAATATATATAACATTTACACGCCCTTGTCAATCCACTTCTGGATGAATACTGTGTTCTGTGGGTAATGCAGTTTGGTCTTCACGCTGGTCAGTGTCGGTTGGTGAAGGGGAAGCCCAAAACTAGTTCAGTTTACACTTGCCACTGATATGAGCAATGCACGAACTACTGTAGTGTGCCACCGCTCCACCTCAAAGATCAGTTGATTATGAGGTATTTTCACCAAAGATGGTACTGTATGTGAAATGTAGACACGCTAATGTACTAAAGGTTTTTATAGAACGCTGCATAGCAGTTAGAAAAAAACAACTTGCATTGAAGTAGAACAATGCATCAATTTTCTGAGCTCATTGGATTTAAGCTGAAGCCATCCCATTGTTTCATGGCGTTGCTTCCGAAACGATGTAGTGCATGTGCTACCTGCCGCTCACCTGTCGGCATTAACCATTGCCTCATGCATTATTCAAGTGGGTCATTTTTTTAGCAGTAGGAAAGCAAACGACTGATTAGGCATATGGTCTACCATGCAAAACGTACAAGTGAAACGTGTTTCTGAGGAGAGTGGGGAAGTTTCATTTCGTGGCGAGTGTTTAAAGTTTGTTTTGTTTAACCAGGTGAAAGCTAAAGAGACCAGTACAGTCTCATTTGCAAGAGTGATCTTGGGGCTTTCGTTTACCAGCAGGGTACTATGATTGCTATGTATATTTCCAATGGAGTAATTTGTGATAATTTTCGATTATAGCAAAAGTTGACCCTGATGCCAACATACAACGGCCTTCTCTTGCGAATGACCTCAGGAAATTTTTGAACATTCACTGAGAAGCAGATGACACGTATTATGGTTATTTAATGCGTAGTCGTAATCAGAGCAGCCACTTGATTCGAACCGTGAACCTTTGTAACAAGCAGCGAAGGTGCTTCCACGAGGCCACGTCACGGCCCATGGTGGTGAGTTTTGAGTGGAATGCCGCGGCTAATTGAGGTCTCACTTCGAGTTATGACAGTACAGGTAGGGATGTGTGCCCGAGTTGAATTGTTCATTTCATAGTGAAGTGAGTTTTGTGTGTCCCAACAGTGCGGATCATCACCTGGATTCATGATGGAGTTATCTTTCTGTAAGGCACTGCTTCATCATGACGAGTTGGAAGCGGAATGCCTATGGATCAGGTTCTGGGGGCATTTCACATGTAGGTAAAGCACATTTGGTGAATGGTTGGTTATGGTGTAAGTAAATCCTAAACAAAACAGCATTTCATTTTTCATGCCACATAGTCAAATCATGATTTCTTTCAAAAACTAACATAGTCAACATTTCAAAAACGACTATTTCAAACCTGTGAACTTCGTCCTAAACATATCCACGCTGCAATCCATGTGTGCTTTTTAACGTTCCTCTGTTATTAGTAAATGTCATCAAAGTACGTGAGTTTGCACAATTTCTGTGTATTTGTGACTAGCAATTAAAATCTTAGCACCCTGAAGCCTGCCTCACCACCATCACTAGAAAACGTCAGTGAGCTCAGTTGACACACACTGCATGTGCCGAGGCTGCTTACTCAACATATCCCTCTTACCTTGACCGTGGCACCCAAGCAGGCATTCCTGTGGTCGCCTGAGAGGCTTCTTGCACTCCTTACGATGCTATTGCTCATTGACACCAGAGACAACACCTTTTTTTGTAGTTCTCCGAACCAAACCGATTTCATAACATGAGGGATGGCTGATGAGAGTTGGTCCTTCGTGCTGCGGGGAAGCTGCGATGGTATCGATGGGTCATGCACGTCAACAGCCAACAGCTTTCACCCAAACACGCATGAGAACTAGTGGTTGTTGGAATCGGCACTCGCCAGCACTTCACGGTGCATCGGTTTTTTCCCCCCACACGATAAATTATACTTTCGTGATTACTCAGACATAATGAAACTGGTTCTTCCACACCTGTCGTGTGATGTCATTTCATAGGGGCACAGTATGAATGAACACATGCAGGCACAGGCGATTCGAATGGGCGCTAGTGTACAGTTTTTGGAAGTGTTGACCAACGCTGGCATACTAGCAAGTGCTATTTTTAAATGCACCAGCAAGATTAAATGATGCAGTTGACTCCCTGACTTCTGAAAAATGAAACGTCTCTTGGCTGATATCTCTTAGGCTGAACATAACACTCGGCTCCACCGTATATTTTGCATAGTATAGAGTCGCCCCGGGCAGAAAGCTATGACAAAGTTTACAACGCAGTTACTGGCTTACTGAAGGCTGCAACGTTGTTTTAAAGTAGAATTCAATGAGTTTGGGTTTTATTGTGCTAATTTTTCAGTACTCATCATTAACATCAGTTGTTATTTTGTACGTACATCTCAGTTCCGTGATTTTGTTTTTCGTCAAACCACCCGCCAACTCAGCCCAGCCCAACCCAACTGAGCCATCATTCCTCGGGCTGTTTTGTAGACCACGTGAAGCCAGAGCTCATTTCGGCCTGTCTGGGCAGGCAAGTGCGGGCAGGCAGCAGGCGGGCGGGCCGACCATGAGCGCTTGTGGGTTTGTTACGCGAGCTCAGTGAGCCGCACCCTCGCAGACGTCGGCTCAGAGTCCTTCCGACACGTCTTGTACACATGACACGCGCCCGACGGAAGACTCTGCGCGTTCGCTTGCTCGCTCACTTTCCCATTGCTGCCTGTCTTTCACCATGGCTGCAGCTTACCACCTACGTACAACTTGAGTCCGGTTTTAAATATTTTTTTGTTTGCAGTTTGGAATTAACCCGTTTGCTGTTTACCTTAGTGTGTGCACACCTGCGCTGCAAAGAGGCACCGGCAGGAGTTTTGGGTACCCGCGGCTATCCTGCTGAAGGCTTCTGAGCTTCCCCGGTGAACCGTTCGACATGCTGCCCATCACCAATGGTGGTCTGGGTCGGACCAGGCCTCCACTGGCGCGCCGGCAGAACGTAAGCATTTGATTCATTCATGTTCTTTACTTAACCCATTTGAGACATCTTTTGAGATCCATTTACTGCTTGCAGAGGACACCGAGGAGACTTTACTTACAATAAGATAGGTATAGATTTTTGCAATTTTTAAAATGAACATTTCAAGTTTACGTCACAGATCTGTATGTCCTCTTTACAGCAGATGGCATGCTTTTGTGATTCATTGCAGAAATTACTTGGTGGTCCAGGAATTGAACCGTCCACTCCCTACAAGTAGGTTCAGTGGCGAACAAGCAGACCAGGCAGGCTCTTCATTCAATTGTGTGGTTTAAAAGAATCTACTTTTGTCATGTGGTACATTTAGTTATTTAAGCTGTAGGGTTATGTCTGTGTGTGTGCGTGTGAACTTTTGAAACCCTCCATTGAAAGTGTTTGCGACCACCTTGCCTCTTGCCTGAAATATTTATCGCACTGTAGCGTAGTTTTCGGAAGAGCTGTTCGCCAGCCAGCTGTAGCAATGCATTTGTGAAGCCTATGCGGCTTTTTAAATTGCTGATCCAAATGGATAAAATACCTTTAGAGAGATGGGGCTAGCTTAAACATGTTGTTACACTGCAGAAAGCCAGGCATCAAATCCTAACGTACGTTGGGATATTTTCGTGGTTGAGGAAATAAGTCAACATGACTCCTTGCATTTGTACATATTTTCTATTGCTGTTGGAACCACTTTTAATAACTACTTTTTCATTAGGGAGTTTCTACCAGGCAAAGCAAAATTTGTCATTAGATTTTTAATGAAGTACTATGATGACATCATTGAAGTTCACCGCAAAATTGTGGCGATTATATCAGTTTGTGTGCAGGTGCTCACGTGGTTTGTTAGATCGCAGAACCGTGAGAGATGCCAATTGCTTTGGGGGGGCCTTGGGCCATGCTGAGTCCACTGATGGATGATGAAAATGGCATCATTGTCAGGAATATGGAAAAACAGAAAGCGCACCTGTCAAGTGGACATTTAACCTTTTTCTGTTTTACAACATTCAAATTAGAGACACTCCCATTAAAAGTGGTAGACCGGATTAGTGATCGTCGTGGTAGAAGGGTGCGAGTCTGCGATGCAGTGAGAGCAACATGGTGCAGCGGAAGCCGTGGGAGTGACGGGTTTACTGCAGACGTTTACTGTACCCGCGAGTCGCGGCATCCTGCAGCCAACGTAACACCTGCACGGGTAGGGCCTTTGCACAAAAAAAAAACTGGAAATATCACTTGTCCAGTCCACGGTCGTGAAACCTGGAGGAAACGGCATAAAACATGTTTTGGTTTTAAAACACCATTGTCAACGATAACTTATGCTGAAACCTCAGTAGCGAAATGGATCACGCTTTTTACACGTGTGCGAGTTTTAGCGTACTGCGAAAAGTGTTATTTTTTCTTGTTGCTGTTCGTGCCATGTTATTCGATGGAATACCACGGTACCCAACCGACTAAAATGTGTTGGAATAACCCAGCTGGCTTGTCTCACGGCAAAAGGATAGTGAAGAGTGACGTGTGGGTAAGAACACACAGGTAGCCCCATCTGGATGTGCATTTTTACATCAACTTGTTAAAAACATAAATGTACAGTGCATTTTCTTCATTGCTTTGAAGGAGGGACACAATGTAGATAGACACCTTTATAATGATTCTCTTTATGAGCACAAGTTATTGTTGCTTTTCAATTACAGTTCCAGGCAGGGCTGCCCGGAGCTGTGAAACGCTGGCGTGTTTGTAGTTGCCAGTTTCAGATCAGGCGGTGGAAACACGATGGCAAATGCCACTTGTTGGCACCCATGAAAGCTCCATGATAGGGTAATAAAAATAATACTCTCTCTATGTGCCAAAGCCTCATTGAATCTCACATTTTTTTCAGGTGGATCTTCCATATAGATGTTTAGCCAATTCCAATAAAGCATGGCATGTGTGTAAACCCAGAGGAAACCTACGTACTAAGATACCACTCAAAACTCCGTACAGATACAATAAATGATCTATTCCTATGCTGCCGTAGTCTGGCCACCTTGGAGTATAAGCCCTGTAATGCTTGCTATTCCCAGGTAGGCTCCCATCCTCCCATCCTATCAGGCCCCACTTTGTTGGGCTTCTATAGAATTTAAATGCAGACATATACAATGTGGGCGGCACGGTGGCGTAGTGGGTAGCGCTTCCGCCTCACAGCAAGAAGGTCCCGGGTTCGAATCTCGGCTCGGGGTGCCTTTCTGTGTGGAGTTTGCATGTTCTCCCCGTGTCCGCGTGGGTTTTCGCCGGGCACTCCGGTTTCCTCCCACCGTCCAAAGACATGCTGTCAGGTTAATTGGCGTACTGACTAAATTTCCCCAGGCGCCCTGCGATGGACTGGCGTCCCATCCTTGGTGTTCCCCTGCCTTGCGCCCTGTGTCTGCCGGGATAGGCTCCGGCTCACCGCGACCCTGTATAGGATTAAGCGGTTTCTGAAAATGAATGAATGAATGAAACATATACAATGTATGCCTGTCCATAATTTATGTTGGTCGAGGTAGTGTTGTTATTGTTGCATCATTTGTGGGCGTTGTGAGTGCTAGCACGAACACAGTAATTGCTACTGGCCTCCACACTCAAGACACCACCGCCTATGCCACCAGAACTGATATCACCATTATTATTAACATTGGACTTGCATACTTGAAATGCAGTTACGTGTGTACAAGGCCAGATTTAGGCATCATTCTCCTGGGACACGAGGGCAGAAAAGAACACCGTCTCTCCTTACCCCACCAAGTTCCCCTCTCCCCTTGCAATATGAATACACAGCACTACTTTTCCGAATATATTTTTCCAATTGTGTTCCAAGTATAGTTTTCTGGGTTGGGCTACGTGTTGATAATTTATTTATTCAAGCTTTTGCTTGTAATATTTTGTAATACATTGTGCAGGAGTTAACCATCACGTAATGCATTGTTTTTTGGGGGCACCTCTGTATTTCGGACTCCGTAGGGGACACATGTCCTGGTTCCCCCCCCAGTTAAATCTGGCCCTGTATGTGTGTGTTCTGTGGCAGATATTTCTGAGTGAGGTCAGTCATTCGAACATCTACTGATGATGGCAGTGAAGTTGATGGCCATGACTGCCACGACCCCTTCCCCAACCCCACAGATGATTACCGTTATAGATTTAATCGATGGCCCCACGATTTATGGCTCATACACAATGAGTGGCCAATGACTCACCCACATTAATGGGTGCCTAAGTATGAACTAGCCCACACCTGTGGCTGCCAGGTATGTTGGCAGTTTTTGTAGGGACCTACAGTAGTTAATCCAGAAACCCTTAATATGTCAGATCGCCGGAGGGGGTTTTCAGAGCCACCATGTGGGCAGTGGGACAGGCATCACCATTAGCATTCAAGTGTGGATCTTTGAGTTTATGTAATCTGAGACTAAGGTGTGTTAGTGAATTTTATTTTTTGCAGACTAGGCTAACTTTCCATACATTTTCCAACAATTTTCACTCAGATGCCCAAAAGCCCTATGACCAAATCAACCAGAATGTTCCTTACATTATCATATCTCAGAATCTAAGCTTAATTTATCCCTGGGTAGTGCTTGGATGGGTGACAACCATGCACAGCAGGCCGTTACAGCTCATCCTCACCCACAACTATGGTCAAATAACTCCAACAACTCACAGAGTGGCAATGCCTGCATCCAGCAGTGGATTGACAAAGAAGTGCATATTTACACTTACATATAATCAAGCTGTACCAATGGCGGCTTGGGTAATTATTATACGAACCATCGCTGCTGCCCCATATGATACAGAGCAATCTGCTAGGGAAAATTCTTGCTCGCGACTTAGACGTGTTGTGCTGTGCCCACCCCCCTCAGACAATAATGACCCTGCGCGAGATCCTCTGGGGCCTGACCCACCACATCGGAGAGCCTTCACTCTGGGCCGTTCTGCGCGAGTGTGTGATGGCCCTCAAGAACCGGGAGCAGAGGCCAGGTGAGGACCTAATTTGCCAGGATCAATGCATCGCTGAATGAAGTCCCCACCAAGCCATCACCATTCACACTCCATCAGGCACCTGCGCAGGAGCTGATTTCATTGCTTTATCTTCACGGTGGATGTCCTGTTGCGCGCGTTTTCTCCCTTGGCTGCCACTCTTATTAGTCTCGACCACTCGCCATGATCACTTACCCTTCTAACATCGTGTCCTCCCCAAGACCACTTTTCACAACAGCTGGAATTATTTTGCTCTTTCTGCATCTCAATTAAATTCCGAGCAATGCGACTCTCCGTGCACCTTCGCTCACGTATTGTGCACGTTTATTATCAATTTTTTACGATATTTACGTAATGTCCATCAAACGAGCGTACGTTTAGTCATCATTGCTGCTTTTGCTTTACTTCACGAATCGTGTCAAAACTACACCTGTCTGATTATTAGATAGAAGCGAGAATGTTCGCATTGTGTTATTATCGATGTCATTTGTTCTTTGTCAGTAACACTGTCAATGGCATTAAAAGTAAAAAGGTCTCGGCAGCCCTGACGCGGAGCGCATATGCCCCGTTCTGCCGCAGTGTACGTGTCGCTTGACACGGTGACCATCGTTCCTTCTGGGATCGTCAAGTTCATGCCCGTCAGTCCACAAGGTGAGGACGCACAACACCCACAACTATACAAAAAACACGTACACATGTACACTTGAATATGTACACTACTACACAAAAACAAATAACCCCATATAACCTACATAGGCTCTCGGTACTGTACTAATTAACTTAATTCCAGTGTCTGCCGCTTCTCAGATGACCTCGACGAATTCTTTCTGGCCCCAGAGCTGGAGAAGCAGGGAATCATCTCAGAAAAGGTAACTGTGTGTGCATTGCTCCCTCCAACGTAAAGAGCTTGCAAGCCCACTGGGTATTTTTCTGCTGTAATAATAAACATCTATCTATCCAACTGGCACCTACTGCAAAACCCAAACCTAGACGGAAGCCTCGACTCTTCCCCACGGATAATATTTGTTCCGACGGCTCACTGACCAACCTTCGTTTTTGTTCCACCCGCATCCCCAACGCCTCTTTTCCTCCCAACAGTCGTGTATTTTCGGCGTGGCCCAGACGGTGCTGGCCGCCGCCACATTGTGCCTCCCGAGCAGCCAAAGCTCTCAGCTCACCGAGCGCTTCCAGCAGCTGCTGGCACGCATGACCGAACCTGACGCCGAGAAGCGTCTCTCCATCGGCACCGTGCTCAAGGTAGAGCTGGCGCGTTGCCGCAGCCGGGGGCGCGGCAGCCGGCGACGCGGCAGCGCACCGGGTTTGCGTGCGGTGCAACTACAACAGGGCTCATGGGATGGTAGGAACCCAGGCGCTGGAAGATGAAGAGCAAGGGAATCGGACATGGGACCCCGTTTCATTCCTTACACTGTGACCCATGCCAACAAGTCTACTCTACAGAACTGGCTGTGTTGTTCGTTTCTGCATTGTTCCGGGCTGGGCTGTGCTGTGTAGTTGGCTATGCATATTGTGTTTTTTTGGCCTGCTATCAGCCATAACATTGACGTCAAGTGCTCTGCTCCACTCAAAGTTAAGGTCATCTCTGGCCCTACGCCAGGACTATAAGGGTGCCTCCCTCCTTCCCAGTCTTTGGGTTTTATACACTGCTGGAAGAGGCTGCGGGTTAAAAAGCAATGTCCACGCTGAGGGTCTCAACTGACGGGTTTGCCGGTCTCCGTTTACCGTTGGCCAGGACTGCAACGAGTACCAGAGCCAGACAGGGATCCTCACCCAGGAGATCTGCATGATGTTGCGTATGGAGGCCATGCACGGACAGGTGAGACCCTCTATTCATTCGTCTGACAAAGAGACTCACGGAGTCTTAACGTTAAGCTTTGCGGATGGGGTAGTTTTGTGGGTTAGCTTCCTATTCTCCTCTGGATTATTTTGTGTGAGTATATATATGGATACACCATGGAAAATAAATCCCATGTATTGCTTCATCATCATTACGCCAGTCATAAAACATCGTCACCGAAACACCCGAGGCTGTTTGCCGATGTGGGTAGTTTATGATTAATCAGGAAGTTGACGGGCCTCGCGAGTCATCTCTGAAATTATAATTTGCGCCGCACCCACCTGTGCACTCCCCCACGCAACCCACGCCCGCATTGCTCGTGTTGCGGTGTGTTTGTCCAGGTATAAGACGTAATTTAAATTCCGCAACAGGAACTGGAATATAAATCCCATGTATTGCTCACGTACCCGCGAGTACGTACCGCAACAGGCGTCACGTTGTCCCACACGTGCGAGCGATGGAGGAGTTACTTTAAATAATAATAATTTTACATTTACAACGCACACATATTCAATGTTGAAGGTATTCATTCGACGAGAGAACGACTCAGAGGCGCGAGGAAAGCGCAGAGAGGCGGAGGAGGCAGCCAGGCAGTTTGCCGGCGCCATATTGCCACAGACTGCTTCCTATATATTATGATGTTATCGGCCAAATAAATAATGAGTGTTTTTTTTTACTTGTGGGAGGAAACCGGAGAACCCGGTTCAATGCGTGTTTTTCAATTGTATATGAGTTGACGCGCATTTGCACCAGCAGTGCCGACTCCAAAATACGTCTCGGGGCTGACTCCCCTTTACCCCCCTCGTCCTCCTCTTTCCTCTCTCCACTGCTACCCGTAGGTTCTGCATATGCAGGAGCAATGCTCGGGACAGCAAGGAGCCAGAACCAAACCGAGGAGCCCTCCTCCCTGCCCAGTCCGCACCACCCGCGCTGCCCCGGCCAGCTTCTCTCATTCAGGCAACGAACATTCAGCGAACCCAGGTCGCTCAGGTATCGGAACTCACGTATCGGAAAACTTACAGGCTCAGCCCCACGCCGGTGTTCAGTGTCATTACTTATTTTCATTGGGCACGGCTGGGTGGATAAATATCAGTTGGCATCAGACCGGAGGCAGATTTCGCGGTGCTTTAGTTGAGCTACATTTTTACTCTGATGTAAAAAATTGCATGAACATGATTTTTCCTGGTAACCTTGCCTGTGGAAGTGAAAGAGAATAATTCCCAGCGCCCTACCCCCATAACCCAGACGTATCTGTGGCGTAATTTGGGATTTTTCCCGCGCAACACTTGACCATAAAGTCTCCCTGCTCCTCTCATCCCCTCCTCCCCCCTTTCAGCTTACACATTCATACACATACAGACACCCACACACACAAAACTATAACCTTCATGTTGAACTCAGAAGTTTAGAACAAGTGCAATATGCGGTGGGGTTAATCTCTATTAGATGGGGAAACTTGAAGGATGAAATTCAAACAATCTCATGAAACAGAAATTAATGAAGGTATCATTGTTTATAAGTCATATAATTATAATTATAAAAAGCCTTGACAGATGTTGCTTGCCTTCCCTCACGAAATCCGGCCGTGCCCTAGACAATTTGATGAAATGTTACCGTTCAGGGTCATGATATGATTCAAATATATTTATATAAATCTGGTGAATGGTAGCTCCTCCAGTGGCTACAGAGGTAATGGGAACCAATTGCATACAACATATACGCGAATTCAAAATCGTCAGTTCTTACAAAGTCAATTCGATACATCTATCGTTAACATTCCATATAAATTGATGTGCCCTTCTGAGGGAAATAAGCATTAGTCAGAGGGTGGAATTAACGTAAAATCACTTTCCAATCTTTCCCCTTTACAAGACGTATCTGGGTGATTGTATTTGTAACATAACTTAAAGTTTAATGATGTGATTTATTGATTGAACATGAGATACTGTATGACGTTTACTCAAGTCAAGTTCCGAGTGATTACTTAAGAAGTTGCATATCTTTTACTGTATTGCTCTTTTGCTGCTGTTTTTGCGCCCAACCATAAGTTAACCCTGGGCAGTGCGAGTCAAAGCACATCTCCGAATATCTTGCTGCCTTTCATTTCGATCCTATCTGGTGTGTCCCATTCTAGAAGCAATGTCTCAAAACGCTACAAACATTTACACCTTTCGGCCAATCACACCTAGACGCGAGAGCTCGGTCTTCTTCTTTGCGATTCTTCGAAGCGCGATGTTAAATTACAGTTTCCCATTTTCTTACACAGCCCCTTGCATTTTCATTGAACTCCGCAAGGTCTTTTGAGCTGCAGAGGTTGGGTAGTAGAGCACAGACAAGGCAGTGTTCCATAGTATGGTCTGCTTCTCCACATTCACAGGTGGTTGGGCCGGTCTTGTAGCCCCATCTGACCAAAGCATCTTTTGATCGTCCCGTTCTAGTTCTCAGAGCTCGGTAAAAATTCTAATGTCGTTTAATTATTCCCGAAACCCTTTCGTCTCTCCGACAATAACACGGAGACCTCGCGGTGTCTCCGCGTGTCGCGGCCGCGTGCCCCGACACGTCCGTAACTTGCCCACTGGATGCCCGCGACCGTCCCGCCTCTACAGGCTTCCTGCCCGTCTCCTCCACGGGCAAGTTCGAGGCGGTCCGCGGGCCCGTTCCCACCAAGACCCCTCCGCGTGCCGGCGGTGCAAGCCACAATCCCGAGTGAGTGAAGAATTTTTCGATGTAAAAAAAACACGTGTGTTTTTATAAGGGGGGCATGGTGGCGCGGTGAGTAGCGCTGCCGCCCCTCAGCAAGAAGTTCCCGGGTTCAAATGCCGGCTCGGGTGCATTTCTGTGTGGAGTTTACACGTTCTCCCCGTGGCCGCGTAGGTTTTCGCCGGTTTCCTCCCACAATGTAAAGACATGCTGCTGCATAGTTAATTGGCCAGCTGACTAAATTTCCCCCAGTGCCCTGTGATGGACTGGCGTTCCAGCATGGGTATAGCCCTGCCTTGCACCCTATGTCTGCAGGGATAGGCTGAGGCTCACTGCAACCCTGTACAGGATTAAGCGGTTTCTCACAATGAATGAATGTATGTGTATATAAAAACACTACGGAGAATTGCTCTCCATAGCTGTTCTTTCTGTTCTGTCGTGATAGCCGTGGCGAGTGTTCCTATTCTCTCCATTGAACCTTTTACACCCAGTGAACGAACCAGAGCCTTCACCCTCTGCTTCACAGTGACGATAACTTGGAATAAAATTCAAAGAAGTTATTATTTTTTAAGACAATTTGTAGAAAAAAGTTAATTGGTATTCAGCGTTAATTAACTATGATGTTAATTACATATACACGTACTAAAATGCGATATTCTTACTTATTTAATCATTTGCAGCATGCCAGACTTCTCCCACAACCGAAAAAAATATCTCCATAATTAGTCTGGCTGCTTTACTGTATCCGCATGAATTTAACAACAGTTATGATTAAACAATGTAAGTCTCGAAGACTCACGTGATTTCTAAGCACGCTGTCAAAAAAATATTGTGGGAAATAATCAGTGGTGAGGCTTTAGTTTCTGTCTGGGGAGAGATTTCTGTCCGATCATTGCTATGTTTTTCGCTTGGCCTGGACTCGCGGGCAGAGCTTCACTATGGGTGGCGTTGGTCATGAAGGCCTACGAGTTAATCTATCTATGTCCATAGTCTAGCTCTTTTTATCCATCGCACTTCGAGGAATCGCAAAGAAGAAGCTATTTTTGTGAGTTAGGTCACGTGAAGATATTTATATATAAGTGTTGCAGATTTAAGGAAGTGACGGCCATCTTAGGGGACGCTGGCAAATTTTTGCCGCTCTTAAGAGTGCCAGTTTCACGACCTTTCGGTATATTCGAAGCAGACTTAATCATTTAATTTTTGTTCATTTGGTTTTTATTGGTTGTTTTTTCTTTCATTGTTGACATGGCGTTCTCTTCACGGCCCTTATGCAGCGCTTTGTGACCCTCGGGTGAAAGGCGCTATATAAAATGCTATTATTATTATGTTTGGTTTTTGTTTACTGCCTGTACCAGGTGTGAGAATAATTGGCAGTAACGCTTGGCAGCAACACCTGCACTCGTCATGCTTTCTTCATAATCACACTTAAGTCGGTCCTGTATCGTGGGATTTTTCGTGCAATGTTGGCATATTGTGCATTTACATTATACGATATGTTGTTTGCTTACGCATGAGTCTGTCATTCACAGCAATCACTTCAGTAATCTTTATCGTACAGTAAGGTCTCGTTAAAACCTCGTTCTGTCATTCACAGCAATCACTTCAGTAATCTTTATCGTACAGTAAGGTCTCGTTAAAATCTCGTTCTGATCAAAAGTAAGCACGCGTGTACAGGCATACCTCTTTTAACGAATAGGATGTGTTCTTGGTTCTCGGTATCCCCCTGCCTTGCGCCCTGTGTCGGCCGGGATAGGCTCCGGCTCACCGTGACCCTGTACGGGATTAAGCGGTTTCAGAAAATGGATGGATGGATGTGTTCTTGAGGCTTGTCTGCTTAGCGATAAATCCGTTAAGACAGGGCATTATTACATTGTTCTTTATAACTGTACAGTATTTATAATAATAATACTTTACTACTAATAATAATGCATTATAATAGTACAAATAATACCCTAAGCATGTTTATAGACAATGTATGGTTCACAGGAGCTTTGGGAGTACAGTGCAAGTGCTATACTTACTATAATAGATTCTTTATTGATGAATATTATTTTCCTTGTCCGTTAAACGAAAATGTGTTGGCCGAGGCGTCGGAAAAAGAGGTATTCCCTATATAGTGTTGATGATGATCTATCTACAAATCATGAGGCTTTACCTGTTTAAAAAAACACATGTATGAACATTTTTACTACACTTATCATATGGGTTATTTTTTTAATCTCTAACTCTTTTTTCCAATCCTTTAATTGCATTGCTGCAGGGCTGGCGAGGCCACGGGATGGGAGTCTCTTATTTGTAAAATGATAAAAAAGCTGGGTAACATTGTCAGAGACAAATAGAGTCTTGTCTTGCAGGTTATGGGAAGGGTGGGGCACTTTTGAGTAAATAAATGCGGCACGTGTTTACAGACTCGTTCAATATTGTTTCTCAGAAGGAGCATGAGCGTCGACGACGGCGCTCAGCTGTCTCCCAGGCGCCGCATCGATCGGCAGAAAACGTGGACCGAGACGGGGCACCGTAGGGTGTCCCGGCAGAGCGGCGTCGATGCCGACCACACAACCGCCCACCTGCCGTCGGACGCCACCGCCGCCACCGCCGCCGGGCAACCGCAGCCGAGCCAGAAGCAGTCGGAGAACCACAACCCGTGCCAACCCGTGCCATCGCCGGCCCCGCAGCAGTGCTTCTCCCTCATGTTGGACCAGTCCTCGGGCAACTACCTCCTCGTGCCCGTCTCCCCCCCGCAGGACGGCGGGGCTGCCACCCCCGTGCCCGTCGGGAGCAACTCGCCGCTCGTGATGATGTCGACCCCCGGCGGGAATTACGCTCCCGCGGCGCAGTACGGCGCGCGGGCCGCGGCGCACGCCCGCGGCAACTGGCCCAACTCCAACGGGGATAGCTCGGGCCCGGACCGCGGCGGCGGCCCTTCGTCACCAGAGCACGCCGCGAACTGGAGCTCGCGTAGCGGGCCGCCCCACCAGCCGGCGGGGCCCACGGGGAGGCCACGCGGACGCCCCGAGCAGTGGAGCACGAGCACTCCGGTGCAGGCCCAAGGAGGAGCAGTCGCCGGGCGGAGAGCGCTGGCCGGCGGGGCGAGAGGCAACGGCAGCTTCGGCGGTCGGTCCTGCTCGCTCAGCCCGGACCAGGAGTTCCGCCGGGCGACGGCGTGGGCAGCTCAGGGCCAGGGGCACCCGGGGAGTTACGACGGGAGCGGCATCCGGGATCCTGGCTACAGCCCCGACGCGCAATGGGGGGGCGGCCGCCGGGCGCCCGTGCAGGCTGCGGGGAGGCATCGGACGCCGTCGAGCCCCGACGTGGGACCGTCGTTGCCTCAGCATCAGGGCCAGAACGGCCGATCGGCGGGAGCCGAGGGCCCCCACTCACCGAGGCCCATCAGCCCCCAGCAGCAGCGCATTCTTAGGCTCCTGCGCGAGGAGTTTGCCTTCGAGGGCTACATGGAGAACGGAGCCGTGGAGATGGAGATGGGTGAGCGCAGCTGCGCTTTCACCAGTGCTCCAGCAGTAGCGGTCATGCATTCAATAGATGCGTTGCGTTAGTAAAAAATGTGATGCCAGGGCAGCTCTGATGTCATTGCATTTAGTATTTAGCTATCCATCCTGCCACTGACGGTATGTGCATAATAAGCATTTCAGCATTTGTGATGATTAAAACATGTATGGCAGGCTTAAATTGAGTGCCCTTTATTTGAAAAAATTATCATTTTTATCCATACTAGAATTAGAGAAAAGCATAAAAACAATACAATGAACATGTTAACTACTATTACAATGTTAAGGGATTGCCCACAGTGTGTATTTCACCTATATATTGCACAACCGTCACTGATCCAAGCACTATCCAGGCTCAAGCCTGAGCTTCCAAGATCTGATAGGATTATGTTGCATTCCGGGTAATGTGTGTCAGCATCATCGGGACATTGAATGGAGGTTAATCATCTGTTGCATCGATTTGACTTTTCCCCACTGCCCACGTTTTGCACATCGGCCCCCACGTCACAGCTGAGTTCATCCGCGCCCTGCGTGTACTCAACTTCAAGGCTTTCAGTTACCTGGTGAAGGAGCGCTACCCGGACCTATACTGGGACGACGGGCTCCTCCGCAAGCTGCACGCCCGCGACACCGTGCCGCCCCCTAAGATACAGAGGTTAGCGTCCCCTAAGTCACGATGTCCGAACGCTGTTTGCATCTCACGAATCTTGATATTTCAGTAAACTGTCACGTTTCCAACTTGTTATGTCGCGATTCAGGATTTACCCGATTTACATTCTTAAAAACTGGCCCGAAGGGTCGCCCGAAACCTGGAGGCACAAACCACGGCGAGAATGTACCATTTTCAATCGTGTGAATGGCATTCGTCCGTGACTACTTACGTGCCGCTCGTTAAATTCTTCCGAAGACAAAACGAAACGTCGCAAAGCGTCACGTAATTCCTGCTCGTTTGAGCGATCGTCCCCGCGACTCGTCCGGTTTGCGTGTTTCTTTTACAGCAGGCCTTCCTTCCAGAAGCCTCCGTCCTGCCAGCCGGACGTCGAGCAGCGCATCGACTGCACGGGCCCCGAGCCAGTGACGAGCAACGCGGGCCGGGGGAGCCGGGGAGCGGCCAACGCGGAGCCCGGCCTTCGCAGCTCGCGAGCGCAGACCTGGTCGGAGAGCATGTTCCGCCAGAGCGGCGCGCCGCGCAGCGCCGGAAACAGTGGCACCCCTGGCTCGGGAGACTCCCGAGGCTCGGGGTCAAAGGCCACCGGGAGACCACAGTGTGCAGGCGAGTGCGTGTGCGCTGCGGGGATGGGGAGAGAAGGGTTCCCGTGCGTGTGTCTAGCCGGGCGTGGTGCTGGCCACCCACCTCCTCGTGTGCCGTGCTGGCCTTCATAGGTGCTCGCTAACATCACTTGACCCTACAGTCTGTTAAGGCTATTTGGGGGACCTAGTCATAATATTAATGGAAACCATTTATGGGCGGCGTGGTGTGTAGCGCTGCCGCCTCACAGCAAGAAGGTCCGCGGGTTCGAATCCCGGCTCGGGGGCCTTTCTGTGTGGAGTTTGCATGTTCTACCCGTGTCCGCGTGGGTTTTTGCCGGGCGCTCCGGTTTCCTCCCACAGGCCAAAGACGTACTGCTGCTTAGGTTGATTGGCCTGCAGACTAAATTGCCCTCCGTGCCCTGTGATGGACTGGCGTCCTATCCTGGGTATGGCCCTGCCTTGCACCCTTTGTCTATTGGGATAGACTCCGGCTCACCACGACCCTGTATAGGATGAAGTGGTTTCTGGATGAATGGATATATGTATGGAAAACGATTTGTAACCTGCACATTATTTACAAGATCCTATCTTATAGCGTTTCTGCCCTCTGCCAAGGAGGCACTAAGATTATCTTACATTCATATCAGTGATGGTGATGATGATCCTAGTGTTTGTGAAGATGAGGTTGATAATGAAGACTGTAATCACAATACAGATAACGATCACGACGGTAATGATGAAAGTTGACTGGCTGTGATTTTGACTCACACTCTCACAATATGAGACTTTCAGTGAGAAACCAGTTAACCTAGTGGGTTGTACAAACCAATTAACATAGGTGGTGCAATTTCCACATTCGTAATTTCTGAAACGGTGTTTATCCTAAAGTGTGCCATCTGCTCGAAAGTGGACCGTGACATCATTTTTTACAAGAGTGGGTCATTCAGCACCTGTGCTATAATCCAAATCCCAGGTTGGCAATAGCCAGACACTGCAGTACTTGGTAGGATAAACAACTGTGCATACATAACAGCATTCAGGTTCCCTCTTGGAAAATACTCGAGTCACAATAATTTCTGACCTTGTTAAACAAGCGGCATACAAAGTAAATCATGTTATTTCTTGTGTTATTGTATGCACGCATATTTTTCCGCGTGACCTTTTAATAGGCCGTAAACATACGCAGCAGTGGGACCCATTATCGGTAGTTTCCTGGTAATATTCTGCAATTCACCAAATACATTCAAATTATTGATTTCTGGAGGAAATCTAGTGTACAAATACACTACTAATTAACTGTGTGTCGTATAATTTATATGCAGTTTAATACAATCTACCAATTTCTTTGAGATGTATAATTAAAATTATACATTTAGAAATAAATAAAATTTTCATCTTTCCCATACTTGATTATTTCGATTCTATGTGACATGCAATCGCTCGTTGGATGCAGCTAACCCATTATATTCTCAATGTCGCCCATGCAGAACCGGATCCGGCCGTGCCATGCGGCAACGTCAGTGAGGTTCCTGCCTCGGAACGGACCCCCGACGATCAGGCCGGTATCCAGGTCTGGAAATCCGTCTGCCAGAAGAACACCGGCATCGGAGAAGGCAACGGTGCGCGCAGGAATTAGCGACGCGAACTCCCACAATCCGGACTTTGTTTGACACGTGCGTTGAGCGGCTAAAAGTATTTCAGAAACGCTTTACATTTGAGTAATGTTGAACAAGAGTAATAATTAACGCTGCAAACTGCAGCATTAATTGTAAGCACTCGGAGTATAACAACGCATCAGTTAATTGAGATTGACTTTTGGGTTCGTGCTGCAAGGTGAAATGTTGTCGAAGCACCACCACGACCCACTCGGTGTTGAGCAGAGGTCTCCCATCGGTGCTCACATAAACCCTGCAGCCACTGGAGGCACTATGCAGAAACATAGGCCACATCTCTATTATGAGAGGATAGTTCTTTGCCTGCAGATAACTTTCTTTGCCTGTTAATAATTAACACGCACTGCAGCATAAAAAATGGATGTCATTATAGAATTCTAAATAAATGACACAGTCGGAAACAAATTGCAGAAAAGGAAAATAGTTTCGCCGTCTGCCTCTTGGCGTTTCATGTGAGTGAATGAATTAAAGACACCGGCGTAACCAGGCGAAAATACATCGAGACAAAGGTGGCTCTCACGCGACATCTGTCTTACCAGCGAACCTCGGATGTCATTATAGAATTCTAAATAAATGACAACCTCAGAGTAGAGTCGCTGCTTCTTCGGATTGAGAGGAGCCAGTCGAGGTGGTTCGGGCATCTGGTAAGGATGCCCCCTGGAAGGCTCCCCCGGGAGGTCTACCAAACACGGCCCACTGGGCAGAGACCTAGAGGCCGACCCAGGACACGCCGGAGGGATTATTTCCTTCGGCTGGCCTGGGAACGCCTCGGAATCCCCCAGGAAGAGCTGGAATCTGTTGCTGAGGAAAGGGATGTCTGGTCCACTCTCCTTGGATTGCTGCCACTGCAACCCTCACCAGGACAAGCGGTTTAGAAAATGGATGGATGGATAAAGGTGGCTCTCACGCGACATCCGTCTTACCAGCGCGCCTTGCGATCCGCAGGAAACCCTGCGGGACTGGCAGGCCTGCGCAGGCCAATCAGCTGCCAGAGCGCCAACTCGTCCCTCTCCGAGCTCTACAGCCGCGAGTCATGGGAGGCGACCGAGGGAGATGGCGCCGCGGGTCCCAACGTCACCGTCGGCTGCCCCGGTGGAGAGACTCGCGGCGGAAGCGGCGGCCGGATGACCAACAACAACAGCAGCAGCGGTGGCAGCATGGGGGGCGGCGGTGGCGGCGGCGGGGACGGAGGGAGCGGCAGCTGCAGCGGGGACGGCGCCAGCGGCGGTGCCCCCAGCTCGGACTTCCCATGCCCGTCCGGACCGCAGCCCACGTGCCTCGGCTGGGCCCTGGCCTTCCGCGGAGAGGCGGACTTCAACGAGGAAATCAAAAAGTACGCGCAGACGCTGGGCCGCAAACACGGACAGGCCGCCGGGCTGGAGGAGAGGTTGCAGGTGCGTGCACTGGATGCTGACGAGTGTGCACCCTTACAGCATGGTACCCCTGTT
>JAZEWU010000007.1:652142-681358 GCA_036362915.1 Geotria australis | reverse complement strand
GTGGTCAAACGTGGGCAACCATGAGACGTGTACAGTACAGTGGAATGCCACCCTAGGTCTACCCAACCTTCAATGGTGTCAATATCACACAACTCATACAAACGCGTGTCGTATGCTTTGTAAATATGCTGTTCCTCTGACTTTAAAAATGCCTGCTCACACAGACTCACAACACAGCTCCAAGCAAACTTCTGCTAAATGTTTAAATATTTAAACGTGTCTTTCCCTGTTGTATGCCGGCCACGATTGCGATACAAGGACTGTCTGAAGCGTCATCTAAAAGTCTGCAACATCGACGTAACATCCTGGGAGGCTCATGCCAATGGTAGAACTCAATGGAAACAACATGTGAGAAATTCAAAAAAACACATCGAGAAGGAAAACCAGAGACGTAAAGAACATGCTTCCAAATCCAACCCAGCAACGGGATAACTGTCTTGCAACTTCTGTGGCAGGAGACGCACACACACAATCGGTTTACATTCACATATGAAGCGATGCCAGATACGGTCATACTCAGTATTGAGTGACAGCCAGAAGAAGAATGCCAATGGAACTGGGGGTGATGGTACAGTAGCTGCCTTAATGCACTACAAGATCAGCCAGTTTTACCAGAACCGGTCCTGAGCATCGCCTCCCTCCGTTACCAATCGGCACTCACCAGGCATGGTGAACACCCCATGACCAACATGTTGTGTCGAGATCTTCAGCAGTGGATTTAACGAAGGTCTGTAATTAAAATGTATTATACAATCCAATGTCCAGCCAGGTTAGCTTAGCTATAGCGCAAGCAGTTTGCAAACCGAACATTGCGAGTTCAAATCCATGTTAGAGGTTGACTCAGGCCATCATCTCTCTGGAGTCGATTAAATAAGTACCTTTGTCAGGAAGTAGCTGTCTTATGGATATGCTAGTCCCGGCCATAAGAATGTGTATTTTCCACCACTGGCTCAGGACTGTAAACAGGAGATGAGCGCCGTCTCAAAGCTTATTTTATATTCCAAAGTGCTATCGGTGCAATGTCATGAGACAAATACATTTCCACTCGGAGCTCTCGCAGTGAGCAGTGCACCAGCATATGGAAGAAAAAAGCCCCAAAAGGTGAAGCTGAACAATCACTTGTGAAGTCACTCCAATCCACAAGTGGGACAATACACACGCTTCTGCAAATTATACCTACAAATCAACTCTGGTGCTACCAACCTACAATATTTACATAATACTTTTTTTATCAACGTCTATTGCATTACGACTAAATAAAATATCTACATGAATTTTACACAATTACTTCCAATTGGGACACTTATGACAATATACAAATGTTCTAAAAGCTGTTTTGCTATATAAAGCACATTTTCACGGTCGAATCTAAAACGGGTTAATCTTCAACTATGCCACTGAGCAGCATGATCTTCTTGTGCAAGTTTGCTGCATGGGTGTGTTTATTCAACGTTACAAAGTCTGCCCTGGCATTTGCGTTTCTCTTTTGGAAGCTTCTCAAATGTGTCACTGAAACATTCTGTTTTGATAGAAACATTTTAATATCTAATATGTGAGTGCACATATGTGCGTTAATCTCACGGATGTGATGAACACTAGCCCGTGAATGTATAAACCTACATCAGTACATATCCCACATCAGTACATACGAATGTATAGTTGACACTATAAACTCACCAATTGTGTGCACTTTGGATACTGAATAAGCAACAATTAACAATTATTATCTTGGTAAAGCATACAACTTTTATTAAAGTAAACAACCCTGGCGGTATCAGATGTGACAGTAAAGTAAATTAAATTTACTTCTTAAAAAATCAACCGGAATCTTTCAAAATGTCGAGTTTCACTGCAAGGCAACTGGAAACTCAAGTGACGGATCCTGTGAATGCTACAAATCAGGGAGGTATTAAACAATCAGGATGACAACATTTCGAAACACGCTGCTGTAGTGTTTACCAATGCAAAATTCACACGCAAACAAAAGCAAATGTTCATAATTCACTCTGTAAATTTAAACGTACGATCCACATAATGAAGCGGTCACTCTAAACTTACTATAATAATGCATTTATGAATGTACTATAAAACAGCAGATTATTAATCGTAAGATAAATTCTAACGCGTGAATTTCAACTTAAGCAAGTGTTTTGTAACACCAATCGACAGCCTGCATATTGTATTCAAACTTCCAGCCAAAAGCCACATCATGCCCAAGTGCAAATGCTTCAAAGCCAGCGAGATTTTGGATGAAGTATCGTACAATTGTTACCGCATCTTTAAAGCGCCCAAAATCAGCGATAGCAAGCACTGAAGTCCAGCACTGTTCTGAAACGGAAAGGTTCCACGACCAATGAATGGCACGGCAAGAGTTTGGTTTTATCTTCCGGCAGAACTTCTCTCCTCCTCTCCGTCGCTACCTTTGTTCGCTCCCTTGTTTCCATAGTCCCGCTCTCCGAAAATCGTGCTGCCAACGCGGACACTCGTGGCGCCGACTTCAATCTGCCAAAAACGAGAGTGCACCTTTGTCCCTTCAAAACATGGGAGACCCTGCAGTATCATTTTTGAACACGTGTACTCAGGCTTGTTACAGTTTATCTCTGTGCACGATTTGTGATTCATAAATAACATAGGGCATGTGATAACCCTTAACATAAAACAATTGTACGTGGCGTGACAGGTACCCTCTTACCGCATGTTCAAAGTCTCCTGACATGCCCATGCTCATTTGAATGGTGTCGGGCTTCAAGACCAGCTTCTCACACACGTTCACTCGGCAAGCCAACAATTTCTGTTTCAGAGAAGTACACACATGGAGGCATCAGGATTGATAACATGCTGGCAACGCTCTTGTTTAATTACTAAAAACCTATTTTGGCCAAACATTCCGTAACAAAAATCAGCTCAATGCCAATCCACGACTGAACTTTTATATAACTTTAAAACAACAATATGACACTTGTATTTAAAACAAACAACCCATTAGTGTTACCTGAAAGTCTGGGTTGGGTCCCTGTGACAGGTCATGTCCATACATTCCGATTGTCATCAAGCCAAAGAACTCCAGCCCAGTGCACTTTTCCAAGACATGCTTCACAGTGTCCACAGTGTCTTTGGGTGGTAGACCATGTTTGCCTTGAAGGTAATACAGCAAAAAAGGGTAAAACACTCCAGAAGTGTAATGGGAGCACCCAGCACGTGGAACTGAACATTGGACATCATCCCTAAGAACACGCAGTACAATCTCACAACACATCTGAGAGCTGGATACAGCACAACCGCAAACACCAACTTAGTATAAAGCTGTTGTTCAAAAATACCACGACAAAAAGGAGATGCAACCATCTTGTTGTCTATTACATGAACTAATAAAGACCATCAGTTCTATCCACTGCTGAATGAAGGCGTCCCCACGTTGTCATCATATCCCGTGGTCTTGCAATGCACCAATGCATCGCATCAACCTTCTGCACACAAGCTGATTTCATCGCTCCATCTCCATGGTGAGTGTCCTCCCCGAAGTGTTCTCTACTTTGCCGCTCCATTATTATTCTCAACCTCCAGCACGCATCCCTTCTAGTGACGTCTCACCTAAGCCCACTCAACAATCAATATGAAGTCTATAATTATACAACCCAATCATAATGCCAACCAACCAAGGGAACACATATGATTTAGGAACGGTTTCTCTACCATCAACCAAAAATACTATTGATGTAAAAAGATACAAGATTTTACCCTTTCTGGCAATAATACAAGTGTTAAGATCTTAAAACACCAAAGTGTCAAGATTGCAAAAAGCCACACATGCTTGTGGCAAAATATGTAAACAAAATGCTTTGAAAATGTATACATTGTCCTTGAAACTGATTGGCCCACACCAGTGGCTGCTTTATAGCCTAGTCTCGCTGGTGTTAGCCAAGTGTTGCCAAAAGGCAAGCAGTGTAGGACACCGCAGCTCTCAATGCATTCGTAGCTCGGGTCAAACTGTTAAATATATGGGTACCTTTTTGCCAATATGCAGATGATATAAAGAGATGCAAGTTTTTTTCCTTTTTCTGGCAAACTGGCAAAAAGGTACCCATCGACACAAATACTTTTAATCAGATCCTGGAAAAGAGAAATTAATTTCAATCACTGTGATTTGAATGACACAAAACCATAAACTGGATTTCAGAAGAGGAGACGAAGCTCACTTACTGTCTTCACTGCTCGTATTGATTTGTATCATGACCTTTAACTTTTCCGCACTTTTCTTCTGCCAGGAGGCATTGACCCGTTCGGCCAGTTTGATCGAGTCGATAGTCTCCACCACGTATAGGTTTGGCGTAGCTGCGTTAAATAAACCACACACAAGAATCATAGGTTATGGCCTATATATCAATGAACGCATTGTCCAAACAACCAAAGCCATGAGGGTGGTGCAGCAATATCTATTGTTATACTGTGCTCTCACATCTATGCTCCCCGCCTTCACCAACCCATACTGACCAGCGTGGTGAAGTATGGTCAAATAACTCCCACGACTCATGTGGCAAAGTCTTCATCCATTTGTGGATTGAAAAAAGGGGTGTATGTGTACATTTTATATAAGCAACTGAAACAACAACACAAAATCAAATGGTACGCTCTAGCTTAAGAATTCCATATTTTAACATTCCTCTGCCAGGGATACACTAAGAATTATGTGAAGGTAATATGACACTTACTCACGAGCTTGTTGACATTGCCTTTCTGTAGGTGGCCTATAAAATGCCACTTTATCTCGGGGCATTGCGACCGAATCTGCAAGACAGAGAAATTGCTATTAACCTCAAAGGCGCGCTCTAATAGGCATTAAACAAATATTGAATTTTTTCTGTACATCGTGCACACGCATGCATGCATATACTATACCTGAGGATCCGATGCCTTTTCTACCAATTCCTGAACCTGCAAGATTAATAACAGCTGTGACCTCAAGGTTTCATAACCACTGTAGTTCAATACCCGACTGACCAGCATGTCACTCATTAAGAGCAGACGGTGAATTTCGACACAGAACTGTGTCACGTTACATGACGCAGATCCAGACAGACAGACTTGGGAGCGAGTGGTGCGAGGGTGCGAGGTCACAAAGGCGCGCGTACATAATTTTCACCAAAGTGACGCTGCCCATGCTTGTAGGCCTCGATGACCATGGCCGCCGGCTTGGTCTTGCTCACCGCAACCAGGCATGGAAGAATATCTGGGAGATGCTGTCGGATTAACAAAGAAAGTCAAGGAGGAACCCGTGCTATGATATCAGGGGATGCATTGGTGCCTGGGAATTAGTGTACTCGGAGTTTAATGATTCATGTCCCTGGTGACTCAAAATAATTGTCGTGATATAGTAGTGCAATTATTATACTGTCTAACTTTCACTATATAGTTTATATTCTTCCTTGTTTTTTTGTCCAGTTTATAAAGCTTTGTTCCACAAGCATAAATGTCACATCACAAGTAGAAAAACACTGATTGTTACACCGAGATTCAACGCATGTATCCTTACAAATCAGTATGAATGAATTGATGCATCGTTTTACCCCCTAACATACACTATTCTAAACCTGCAATCGATGTTTAAACAGCAATGCGATTGAAATTGTTCAAATATAACACACATTTAATCTTTCTGTAAGATTCTCCATCCTCTAACTCCACTCGCCAGTTTACAAAAACCTCCAGTTATGATCTAAAAAACACTTTTCACAGTGTTGTGATCAGACAGCGGAGTTCAAGTGGCAGCCGTAACATGAAAAAATCTCGTCTGTTTAAACCTAACCCCTGAATGCAGGGATTTGCCAACTAGCGTTTGGCACAAGAGTGTACACATCAATGAAGCGCGACTGATAGTGCAAAATACTATCAATTGCCAGGCACTGCATTCTTGTCACACTATACATTTTACAGAGTGGGGAAATATCGTCAAACAGGGTAGCAAAAGGTTGCTCGTTCATCTGTGTTCACTTACTCACGCAATTTAGTGGGCTGCAGCATTGCAGCCACAAAAATCAGGCTAAGTTAAAACACATTTAAATGTAATGGGCGCATGTGAGGAGTAGGTGATCAATGCAACAGGCAGAACGAGCTCAACTTTTGAACTTATGCTGAGCGAAAAGCCTATTGCCTGGCCCATGGACAGCAGTAAGGACCAATGCAGGTTTACTACAAGAGATTTGTGACAAAGATAGAGCGTACACGTCACAGAAAAACAGAAACAAAAGCATTTTGGACACATAGTTAGGTGTGATGGGGTTAACTTGTAGACACTTGACGTTCGGTGAATTGAATTAACAGAGCTAGGCAGTTACTAAGACTCATAGTATTGTCATTTTAAATAGAGAGTATACCAGTGCTGTGGCAAAACTCAAAAATCGCAATTGCGTAGCTTTATGATCGTGGATAGAAACAAGCAATATTCAGCAGAACGACAACGAGAGAACGAGAAACACCACTACAGTACGGTCACTAGCCCAGTTGACCAAATGCCACGCAACCTTGGCATTTGGTCAACTGGGGCAGAGACATTACGCGCGAGACAGGAGCAAAGGTCCAGAGACAGGAGCAAAGGTAACTTACAGATGGCCGGCGAGCAGTGGCCGCCCTCACTTTGTCCAACACGGAACAAAGTGCCTCTGCTAATTCCATTGAAGCTTGCATAGGGTGCAACGTCGAGCCACAGCTTCACCTGCCGACTGGTCACAAATGACATCGTAGTGACATATTGCGGATAAGTATTAGGCAATGCAATGTTGCAGATGAGTAACGTATAACTGTATATACACAATGCAAATGCATGGACCCCTTTTGTCACAGTGTGTATACCTGTGCAATGAATTCACACCAATGCACCGTCCTGTGGGGTAACATCCATTCATAAGCTCACCATTTTTATTTATCAGACCCAGTGTTTGAAAAGAGATCGCAGCACTTTAAATATTTGAAACTAAGAATTACTGTATCTGAAAACAGAGACACAATTTGCAGGCAACACACTAATACAGATAATATAACAATTGTTTTAAACGATGCACCCATACAAGTTTTAAAGTGCTTTCCCGTCATGTATTTTCATCCCAGTTCTCTACTATAAGAGAGATGTTGCTTCAAATTACCCTCATTTTTGTCGTAAAATATAAAAAATGAAACCAATGCAGTACAGTACATAATACTCTACGGTTCATTTATTCACTGTTTACATAGAGCTCTGCCGAGAATGTGACCTGCAAACTTTAAAGTTTGGGTTTTAGTCTCAACTAAGAACACAGAAATATAAATAAATGTTAATGCAAGGTTAAACAAAAAACAAATATAAATTAATATAAACAGAGCAATGATTCTACAGTATATGCAACACAATCGCACATTCAAATGTACATTTACTAACACACAGCAGCGCAACAGCCAAGCTCAAGTACGACTGAGAAAATAATGCATTTGGATCACTAAAACGTTATGTTAAAACATGTTTCATCGTTAAGTGTTATAAAAGCATTTACAGTGCAATCATATATAACATGTACAGTATACCGAGCTACTGTACTATCGCCATGCAATAAGGGACCAGCGCGGTAGGAAATGTTATTAAATTAGTGGCTCACCTGTTAAAGTTCCTCGTTAATACCTATAACAACGACGATTATAACGATTAGACGGTATTAAACTTAATGAATGTGTTAGATGTGTATTTCTGTCGGCCAACCCTACACACACCTGCTTTCGTCGGGACTCAAACCCAGACGCCAGGCCTCTTAAAGAGGCTGCTTTGTCACGCACCGTACAGTGATGTAAACAAATATATTTCAGGCTACTTAAAAATATATATATTTTTAAAGTAAACATGTTTATTTTAGCCATTAAAGAGTTAATTAAAACCTTAATTTATCTTCATGAACGAAAAACATGCTAATATTTGTTTTAATAACAGCAACAAATACCCAGGTCATCCTTAAGTGGAGTGGCTGCCAATTGGTCACATGGACTGGAAAATCTCCAATGGCCACCAGCGTCTCGAGAGGCACTGCATAGGCGCAGCCCTGCAGTAACCTTGTTCGCCCCGTGACTTGAGCAAAGGGCTCCACAGCACTAGAGGGAGCACTAGGGAGCGCACTAGTGTCTCTCCATCCATCCATTGTCAGAAACCGCTTAATCCTGGATATGGTCGCGGCGAGCCGGAGCCTATCCCGGCAGACACAGGGCGCAAGGCAGGGCTATACCCAGGATGGGGCGCCAGTCCATCACAGGGCACCAGACACAATTTAGTCCGCAAGCCATTTAACCTATGCAGCAGCATGTATTTGGACTGTGGGGGAAAACCGGAGTACCCGGCGAAAAACGCACGCGGACACGGGGAGAACATGCAAACTCCACAGTCACTCTATCATTCATTCATTTTCAGAAACCGCTTAATCCTGTACAGGGTCGCGGTGAGCCGGAGCCTATCCCGGCAGACATAGGGCGCAAGGCATGGCTATACCAAGGACGGGACGCCAGTCCATCACAGGGCACCGGGGGCAATTTAGTCCGCAGGCCAATTAACCTATGCATGTCTTTGGACTGTGGGAGGAAACCGGAGCGCCCGGCGAAAACCCACGCGGACACGGGGAGAACATGCAAACTCCACAGTCACTCTAGTTGTCTATTATAAGGAGCAATGGAGAGCCAATCTACATGCTTAATTGCTCTTTGCCACGCTGGCCAAATGTGTTTGAAGAGGTTGGAGTACCCACACTTTACCCCACCACACGCGATCTGCCAATCGCCTGACTGATGTACCCATTAATACTGCCGGGCAGGGAGAGGCGGGCGGGGTGAGGGGGGGACTAATAATCTTGCTAAATGATTTCAACTGTTGCACCGGGACATCGAATCGAACCGGTGACCTATGGCTTGCTAGTTCAGTGTGTAACCATTAGACCACGTTGGCACCGTAGTCTAACGCAAGACCTTTTCAGTGATTCCTAAACCAGTCCTGGGCCACCCCCTTTACTGAGGTGCAGTGACCAAGGTGATGAGGTTTGGTCACATAACCTCTTTGGCCGACGGTGCGTGGCGAAGCCTTCATCCAGCAGTGGATTGACAACAACCAGCAGTTTGTTCCAATAGTACGGCACTTATTCATATAAGTAAATAACGGCGACCTGGAAAGCCTGTAACTTTACCACGAGAGGTGACGAGTGAGTGCGTACCACGAGGATGTAGGTGTAACTTGCCATTCCCGGGGGTAAACCACGCGTAACGCTATGCACGTGGTCCCAGTGGCGGCGAAAATAGCCACACCTGTCACATTTCTGTAGCCACGCGTGAACCCACGCACTATGTTCCCGGTCATACAGTGACTTGGCACCCACTTCTGTGACCCCCACCAAAGTTTACCATGGGACACTAAACAAAAAGGCACCGCACCTCAGCTCCATCGAGATATTCACTGGGTTACTGGGCTTCTATTAATAGCAGCGACTCGAGTAATCCCAATGAAAACGTGCCTATTATTAGAGTAACGTTGTATTCTCACAAGACGCGGCTTGACCGTCATTGGGTTTCCATTACGAAGTTGGCGCAATACACAGACTTGCTCAACTCAAAACTGCTCGAAGTTTACTTCCATTTTATTCTGGTTGGGCCACATCCCTTTTCTCAAGACACCATTGTTCTTTAACAGCCTGCGAGCACTGGTGTAGTGACACTCATTGTCTACAGTCGGGCAGTCGAACAGTCAACATTTAATAGCAATTAATAACATAATAACGCATAAACGCACACGTACGAATTGAATACGCTAACTATGCCAGTGTGGGTAAAACGCCAGTTTGTCTGGGCACATCCAACACCATGTTATTTCATGGGCATTAAAAAAGGTGGACAAATTGTCTAAATTACGATCCTAATCGGTTGATATATTATACCCAAGTAAAAATCAACTTCGTGCTTACACGAATAATTAGCCACATATATAAGGTGTCTGGAATGTAAGTGTGAATCTGATAACTGACAAGTAGTACTGGACAGCGCTGTACTCCTTTCTCAGTCACTTCACCCTAAATGCATTTCTGTGTACAGAACATGAAGGCCGCACTCAATTGTATCCCAATTAGTAGAAGCTGTTTGAAAGCACATACAGACAGATGTGTGTCCGTCCTATTGATTCTGCATCGAATGAACGGCGCGCATCGGAACAAAATAAAGAAACGTGACTCGGAAACTCTGTGAATGACGTCGTGGGGAAAAAGCTGCTCCAGTAATGCAAGAAGCGCGCGTGGTTGGAAACCGAAGCTGTCATGCGTCGGTCACGACTCGGCACCAAGATGCTGACACTCGAGACGCTCACCTCCTGATGGAAACACATTCCATACATCCATCCGTTGTTAGAAACCGCTTAATCCTCCCCAGGGTCGCGGTGAGCCCGAGCCTATCCCGGTGCAAGGCAGGACTATACCCAGGATGGAATGCCAGTCCACCACAACGCACCGGGCGGAAATTTAGTCCGCAAGCCAAGTAACTTGAGCAGCAGCATGTTTTTGGACTGTGGGGGGAAACCTGAGTGCCCGGCGAAAACCCACGTTGTCACCGCAATTCACCAAGCGCCCCCCGTCCCGATCTGTTACTCTCAATTGTGGCACGCAAACCAACCAGCTGCAACGGCGTGCCGAATCCGCCAGGTGTACGGCGTTAGGTACCGCCTGCGTACTTCGCTTCGTGACAACGGGGGTGTACATTGGGGCACGGACAGCACGAGGGTGGCGGGTGGCACGGGCTGGTCTGGGGTCGGTGCGGATGGCCCGGTCTGGAGAGGATCGGTTTTGTGGATGTAGCTGTGACTAGGAGGAGTTGGTTGTTGTGGGGCTAGAAGACAAGACGCCAACTATAGGCAACTCTTTCATTCGTTCATTGTCAGAAACCGCTTAATCCTGCACAGGGTTGCGGTGAGCCGGAGCCTATCCCGGCAGACACAGGGCGCAAGGCAGGGCTATACCTAGTATAGGACGCCAGTCCATCACTGGGCGACCAGGGATAAATTTAATCCGCGGGCTAATTAACCGATGCAGCAGCATGTTTTTGGACCGGAAACCGGAGTGCCCGGTGAAAACCCGGCGAAAACCCACGCGGACGCGGGAGAGCATGCAAACTCCACACAGAAAGGCACCCGAGCCGGGATTCGAAGCCGGGATCATTCTTGCTGTGAGGCGGCAGCGCCATTCACCGCGCCACCGTGCCGCCCTACTTTAGGCAACTTCTGAAACCAATTTCTGTCTTGTGGGCTTCGACCTCGGCGTGCTGGAGGAACGAGCGCGCAGCAAACGGCTTGTGCGGAGATAAAATTACCAAAACCGCACTCATAGAAAATGTTTAACTCGCGTTAAAATGTAAAACAGAACTCGTGTAGTAACTTAATTAATGCAAGGACAAAAGGGGTGTGTTTCAGAAAATGGTTGTTCATTGCCACACCAACGTCATTCCCTCGGACCCTATAATTGTATGGTTTTTTTAAGCAACGCAGCTTGCAATCCGAGCCACCCTGTTTATCTTAGGCGTGGTGGTTTATTATGAACGGGCCTGGGCCTCCCCTAGGTCAACTGAGCCTTCAATTAGTACAGTACCTGGTACGATGTGCAAACATGTCCACTGGAGAGACAAGGGCGACCCGGCGTGGTGTTGGCAAACCCACTTCGTGTGCCGTGCCGGCCTTCGTTGTTGCTCACTAACAGTGCTTGCTCCAACGGTCTCATACAAACATATGCGTGGATCTTTGTTTATTAACAGAGCGTTGGTTACCCGCGTGGGTTTTCGTCGGGCACTCCGGTTTCCTCCCAAAGTCCAAAGACATGTTGCTACATGGGTAAATTGGCCTGCTGACTAAAATTGCCCCCTGTGATGGACCGGCGTCCCATCCTAGGTATAGCCCAGCCTTGCACCCTGTCGCAGGAGTCCCGTAAAGAGCTTCCAAGCTCACTGGGTATTTTTCTGCTGTAATAATAAACAGCTACACGTCTGTGGCTGCCGGGATAGGCTCTGGCTCAGGATTAAGCGGTTTCTCACAATGAACAAATGAATGGTTACCGACTACTGGATGAAGACCGTAAAAAGCCGTGTCAGTTATGAGGGCTGTTTGACCATACATCACCATGCAGGCCAGTGAGGGTTGGTGAAATCAGGAGAGTCCTTGGGACCGGTTAAGACACTACTTGACACCACTGTTAGCCGCCGCCAAGAATCAAACTGGTTCCCTGTGTACCGTACTGAATCCACTGCGCACTGGCTTTATGTGGCTCTCTCCACTTGATTTGCTAAGAATTTCAAGAATGCAAACGCTCTAAGCTGCAGTTCTTCTTCTTCTTTGCGATTCTTCGAAGCACGATGGTCAGCCCCCGGACATCGCCGTCTTTCAGCTCCTCGGCCTCGAAGTGTTTGGTAGAATTCGCAGGCAACACCAAGTATCACCTGACAGGGATCGCGACGTGAACGCTTCTACCTTGACCCCCTAAGCTGCAGTTGAATGCGACGCATAACATTAATTACAAAACAGCCTGCCATCGCATTTTAAAATGTTTCAGATATGTTCTTGGCAAGCGCAACCAGATGATTACGACTTTTCTTCAAACGTATATTTCCATCTGAAGCAAATACCATCCACGTACTAGTGCATCCAAGTTGTACGAAGGTGCAGCCAAGATATGATGAAACATCTAAAGGTTAATCATCACCCACATTCCAACAATAAGATTGCATCTGCTGGAATAAGTGTGGTTTCCGAGAGCAAACAAATCTGAACCAATGGTATGCATACAAATTTGGTTTTTTTTTTACAAACAACTGATACATTACAGTAATTGTATACTGGGAAAAAGGGTGCCCATAGTATAAGCTGATGCATGGATGCCTAAGGGGCTGAAACATCAATGCCAAGAATGTTTAATTAGGCAGAGGTGCGCTGATTGGGCCTATGTCCAAACAATTAATGCGGGCTTATTATATATGTGTTAGAGATATTCGCCGGGCACTCCGGGTTCCGCTTAAATCATGTACAGGGTCGCAGTGAACCGGAACCTATCCTGGTCGACACAGGGCGCAAGGCAGGGCTTTACCCAGGATGGGACCGCCAGTCCATCATAGGGCACCGGGGGCAATTTAGTCAGCATGCAATTAACTTATGCAACAGCATATATTTGGAATGTGGGCGAAAACCGGAGTGCCCGGCGAAAACCCATGCGGGCACGGGGAGAACATGCAATCTCCACACCTATCTGTACTATGTAATATAAAATCATATACCTATCTGTACTGTGTTCTATAATACAACACACTTATATAAACTGTGTAATATAAACCCATATACCTATGTGTATTCTATACTATAAAGCCATATGCCTAATATAAAATGATAGGCCATGAACCCATTTGCACCATGAAGTATAAACCTACGCACCAATCTGTGTAAAGCAATACATACCCATATACAACATCCAGTCTGCGAAAATACAAACCTCCATTATTAAATAGATAATTACTAACAAGCCCTTTATTTACCTGGAGAACTGCTCTCAGACTTAAGACTCATTGTGATCCTTTTACATAGCGATGTTTGGACAATTCCAGTAACGACTGTCTGTCAGGTTTATTGAGCCAGGTTTGTAATTACTTGGGAACAAAAGTTTCCAGTTAATTCTGTTTAATCAGGTGAAAAGCCAAGAGACAGGGATAGAGACTAATTTGCAAGTGACCAGGGTCACCAAAATGACAAACGCAAGACAAATAAAGCACAGTAATAACAAGAACATACAGTACTACTGCATCTCATCCTATAATAACATCTGATTTATTATAATAAGCCTCTTCGAGGTACCATATCCTACAGGACGTCGGTTACAATGGTTTTCCACAAATCTCTACTCTTTGATGATAAACCACTTGGGCTAAAAGAGTCAATGGGAGGTTAGTTTCAATGTCACCCAGTACGACATCACATGGCCATCAAACATGCCAAAAGTGACAGAGAAAACACTGAATGTCCCACACATTAGCCACATGAAACCTGTCCTGAGCAAAAATTACCCCCACTTAAAAGCCAACCAGCTACAGGGCTGTGTGAAATACCTTAAGCCTCACGGGGCACAAGATGTACCTCTCGTGACGCCTGCTTTGTGCACAAAGGTACTCGTGGCTGCAGGGACTAGCTGCAGTCGGATGACAAAACCAGTTATTTATCCGCTAACGTCTCACGGTGGAGTGGCGGCGCAGTGGTCAGTGTGCACCCTGCGACCTGAGTTTCCGAGCCACGGATAGAAGAACGTCAGCGATAACTGAACTGGTCCTGAGCGCCCACCACTTACTTCCCTTGCCGGCACGGACAAGCGCGGTAAAACAAAAAAATGTTCAACAACTCCCATGACCGACAAAGTGGATTGACAAAGGGCTGTATATGATTACCGTCGCGTAAAGTTTCATGGTTTCGCCATACAGCAGCCGGCGCCGTTACGGGGATGAGCGTGTGTTCGATTTAAAGCCCACGTGCACGCGCCGTGATGCAAAGCAGTGATGCAAATGTGTCTGCGTAAATAGACACCAATTGAGCCGGTGTTCTCCAGGGAACTCCCGAGTCCGATAACCGGGCCTCCCTCACCCACCTGGCTACCACACAAAGCAAAACCCTATCCAGCCAGTTCCACCAATAGCCACCGGCCATTTTCAATTGGCCGGTAAAGTGTGACAGTGCACCAGTGGTGTTGGGTCCGCATTACCAGGTCAAATCAAATCATCGTGGACCATGATCCATCCCCAAATCTGTCCTGCCGTTGACGGCATCAGTAAGGGTGGAACCATGCTTGCTCGATACGACGGCCACTGAATCTGGCGTTTGATCTCCCTGACCCTGAAGGTGTAATTGTGATAGTCTAATGCAAATTATTTGGACCAATTACAGAAAAGCCTCACTGAGTTTTCCATGACTTTCTTTTATGAGGGTGCGGCTACAGTGGCATATTTAGCTAGTTGGCCTTCATGCAGGAAACCCGGGAAAGCCGGAGAAAATCGCCCACACGTTTTACGCAGTTTTAACATTTCATCACATTTCACATCACGGTTTGAAAATTTCAAAATGTCCTGAGCACACCTCTCTTCTCCACGTCTACAACACCTGGCAAGCCCTGGTGGTTATCCAAGTACTAACCACGATCTGATGAGATGGGGTGGCATTATGAGTATGGTAAGAGGCATGATGGCAACGATGCTACCGGCTCTGTGGACCGTGGCTGGCATTTAAACAACTAGGCACCCCTGCTGCCCTGTTCCAACTAAGCCTTAAGGACACGCTGGAACAAACGAACAAAGCATGCGCCACCCATGCCAACAAACTCAAGCCAGACGTGCCAGGGTAATCACATCCACGACCACATGTTGGTCGCAGCGGTTTAGCCTCTGCCTAACTGCGTTCAACTAACACAACGCAGGTCAATACATTTCTTCTTTCGCCCTGGGATTGCCTCCCATCGCCGATATTTCCTGAACTCAGATAACCTAGCCGAGTTTGACACGGCTCTCCCGACACGCAAATTCGTGACGCGTTCCCGAAAGAACAGATTTGAAAAGCAAATGATCACGCATCGAGCCGTGAAAACCCCTACATCAATCAGTATACAACGGTGTAAACTCTTAGCCATTACGTGTTTAAATTGTTTTGGGTCTTTGCTCAGCAACCGTGTTAAATAATAACTAAAAACCCACCCTATGAAGACATGCTGCCTGGGTTGTCCTGAATAAATTGCCCAAGTTATCCCAAGTTATCTACTAACTTGCTTACCCCTCCCTGCTGGTCAACTGTTAAAAAGATCTACATAGCTCAACGATTCCTTCCATTCATTCATTGTCAGAATCCGCTTAAGCCTGTACAGGGTTGCAGTGAGCCGGAGCCTATCCCGGCAGACACAGGGCTATACCGAGGATGGGACGCTAGTCCATCACAGGGCACCGGGCGCAATTTAGTCACCATGCCAATTAACCTATGCAGCAGCGTGTCTTTGGACTGTGGGAGGAAACCGAAGTGCCGCGGACACGGGGTGAACAATACAAACTGAGCCTCAAGATCCCCCGTTAGCGTAGCACCGATGAAGGTCGACACGGCACACAAGGAGGTGGGTGACCAGCACCACGCCCGGCCGCCTTTGTCTCCCTAGTGGCAATGTTTACACACCGCACTAGGTACTCACTTGAGGCTGAGTCGACCTAGTGGGAGGCCCTGGACCGGTTCAGAAAATCGTCACTGCTGTTGGCCGTGAGCGAGATTCGAACTCGGGTCATAGCCAGGTTTGGAGCCCAGCACAGCGCGAACCACTGAGCCACCGCTCCCTCTTCCACCACCCCCAAGTAGCATCCACAGCAGACACCAGTGGGCATTAACTCTGAGTGCTCCCATCACCGCCACCACCACCCAGACACGGACGGCTCTTACACGTGGTGACGCCGGACTGGCACGGCTCCGACCCCACCCAGCGCTGCGACCAATAGCAACACTGGCCTGGGCTTCCCTCTCAATGAGACAAAGATCCCCCGTATAGCCTTGACGGACTGGAGGGTCAAGTGCCGTTAGCGACCACCCATGAAGGTCGACCGGCACCACGCCCGGCCGCCTTTGTCTCCCTCGTGGTGATGTTTACACACCGCACCCAGGTACTCATTTGAGGTTGAGTCGACCTAGGGGAGGCTCATGACCGGTTCAGAAAATTGTCACTGGTGTTGGCCGTGAGCGGGATTCTAACTCGGGTCACCGGGAGTGCGCAAACCACTGGGCTACCGCTCTTTACAATGCACCCCCTACCACCAATCACGTGGTTTACAGTGACTGTAAATATCAGTACAGTACGTGATTGTATTCTCGAGTGATAAGATTAACATTCATGTGGCTACTGTTGTTAAGCAGGGGCTGACAATGAGTACATTAATTCATTGTCAGAAACCGCTTAATGCTGTACAGGGTTGCGCTGAGCTGCAGCCTATCCCGGCAGACACAGGGCGCATACATTAATTAATTAGTTAACGTCGATTTACCAATACGGAACACGTGGTGACTCAGTGGTTAGTTACCTATTACGTCAATCACCCGGCTCCCACCTGCTTTGAATGAAACCAAACACACCGTGTTAGACACGTCGACATTAAACTCAACCCGGCCCATGTTCAACTCCACCACGTTAAACCAAACCCCGCCCATGTTAAATTAAGCCTCGCCCACTTCCATGTAACCACGCCCGCCCCTCTGTCGATCCAATCCATGTTCTGTCATGGTGGAGGTTCGCAGTGGCAGCAGTCCAAGGAGAGTGGACCAGACATCCTTTTCCTCATCAACAGATGTAGGGACGTAATCCGTCCAACGTGTCCTGGGTCGGCCTCAACGTCTCAGCCCAGGGGGACGTGTCTGCTAGACTTCCCAGGGGAGCCTCCGAGGGAAGGCATCCTTTCCAGATGCCCGATTGACCGGCTTGATTGACTGGCTGAGTGATTGATTGCCAGGGGCCATCCTTACCAGATGCATGTTTGTTGTGTCGCAGGAGTCCCGTAAAGAGCTTGCACGCTCACTGGGTATTTTTTCCGCTGTAATAATAATAAACATCCATCCGTCCCACGGGCCACCTCGACTGGCTTTCCCCTCTCCCGTCCCCGCCCATTGAAAAGAGCGTCGCGCTAAGAGCGCCTGACCAAGGATGCCGCGTGGCTATTGGCCAGCAGGCGAGCGCGAGACGCCGGTCGCGGCGTGCGATTGGCCGTTGACACCGGCGTGGGTGTGGCTCGGGGGAGGGGACGCGGGGAACGGGGGCACTGAGAAGCCGCGCGGCGGCAGCGCGGGTCGCACTGTCCGCTCGTCCACACACACACGGATACATACAGATACATACACAGAGATACATACACGCAGACACACGCACAGATACACACACACGTTACTACTCCACGCGTACTCACAGTACTGCTGCAGCACGGGCGCGCGCTACAACACACACGCGCGGCGATAAGGCACCACGCAACGCGCCGTACGTCGTGTACACACATACCCCGCGTTCATACATTCGAACGCACCCGTACATACGCCGCGTCGATAGGCAAGTACGTACGTACGCGTTGATAGAAAGTACGTCGACACGTTACGCAGACGCCGGCTGTGCATACGTGGAGAGGAAGGTACGCATCGTCTGACGCCGACGTGCAGAGATTGGATCCGTGTGTCAAGCTCTGCAGATCCATCACTTACATACGCGCAGACACATCCCCACACACGCAACACACACGCGTGGTATGTGAGCAGCCACTGGGGAGACACACACGTCATTCACACCCGGGGGTGACCCCGGCTGCCGACGCCGACGCTCGTCTGATCGTCATCATCACCCCCCACCAACACTACTTAATTTGTGCCACATCCCATCTCGCTGCTCAGTGTGCTCAAGCGAGTGCAGCGTCGAGGACGCACAGCCGACCAGCCTCAAACATCCGGGCCGTGACCAACAGTTGCAGAGGAAGGTTGTGACACAACAAGCTGCCTAGAGATTCACCACTACTTATTATAGGTGGCGTCACGCTGACGCCCCGTAGCGTGGCCTTTATCAAGTATTGAATAGATATTTATTGAACTTAATAGAAGAAGGAGAAGAAAATAAGACAAAAGATCCTTGCGCTCAGTTGGAAATCAGAAGACCTCGTCATGAAGATAACCACAGCGAACGACGCGGACGCCAAGAAGCCAGGTCAGTCACTTGGGTCATAAGGTCATAAGGTCGGGAGGTTTTCGGCTGCAGAGCAGCGGGTGTCTGTGGCTTTAGAGGCAATTACATTGAAATCTGGTCACACGTGAAGGTTTCAGGGTGATGCTTTTGACATTTTGCGAGCTTGGAAGCCAGGCTTTTGCAGAGTACAGCTGTATTGTGTGCGGAACATCACGATAATTAGAGTTGACAGTTCTGCTGAGTGGTTAAACAAACCTCTGGACCAATTGACTGAAACGTTTAGATATTTGGTGGAAAGTATCAACATTTTGATGTATTTTCAAACCTCAAAATACTGAAGAGACAAATATGCCAGCTTTTGCTCCTACCAGCACGGTAAATGTGTGTAGTACGTGTTTCCAGGTAAGAAGTCTAAAATCTTGTTCATAATCCCCCTGAAGAATTATAGTTCACGGTCTCTTCAATATGTCTAGCCATGGGGTAAATCTTTATCTCTTAAGAACAACGCATAACAGGTACCACTCAAGGAAGTGTCTTTGGTGCCATTTACTAAAGTGGCCCTCGCCTTAAAACCGTTTATAGCATTTAAAACACAGCCGGTAACGTAGGAGACAGCAAGACGCCACCGCCGGCCTTTCAGAGGTTAAGCGTCTGTTGTGCGTGCGTGTGTGTGTGTTTACCATTGCACTTACTGCAGTGCAACTTTTCAGACTTAGCGAATTGTTGCCTCTTGCGATCCACAAGGTCCTATTTCCTAAGGTCACATATCACGCTGAAGGTTCGTGGCGAGATAACTGGGGAAAGGCTGTTGCCTCGTGGACATGTATTACACGTGGTTAATCATTTGCCGCTGTTCCGTCAGCATTTCTGGTGATGCAAACAGTTAAGAGAGAGAGAGAGATGCCAGGGTTTTCTGGTGTGGCTGCTGACAGGATATCTGTGCGCACCTTCGCCACACATTCTTGAAAATACGAGGAGGCGCATACATGTGGGTGCGGTGTTTGGTGCCAAGTCGCCTCAGTGTTGGGCGTGCGGTGCTCACTGTGGCGGTGAATGTTTTTTAAGAGCAGAACTTCTATCGAAACGTGTGTCCTTGTTGGCAGAAGTTGGCAGTAGTGTAGTGGTTTGCTTGGCTCTCGTGACAATGTTGACCTGTATTGGCCAAGACACGGCGTGGCCACGCTCAAGTCAAATAGTATTACACACAAACTTCCCAGTCGAATTTGCATGCGACTGGGAAGTTTGTAAACATTGGTCACCGCTGGTTTTATGGCCGCTGGGTGAGTCTAATGATGGCAAGGTGGCAGGATGAACGAGAAAGCGACACGCCGCTCAGGACGTTCACCACAGAGATGGAATGATGGAAAATCAGCGTGTGTGCAGTTGCTAGGTAGGATTGTTACAGCACAGGACTGTAAAGATAACGAAGGCTTGGGGAAGCCTTCATCCTGCAGTCAGATGGTCATGGCTGACGGTGATGATGGTGCCCACTGCATTGGCCAGGTAAAGCAAGTGGTCCACATGGCACAAAGACGAAGATCCCCCGTATAATAATAGCGTTTTATATAGCGCCTTTTACCCGAGGGTCACCAAGCTCTGCACAAGGGCCGCGAAGAGAACTGCATGTCAACAATGAAAAATAAGTAAATACCCTTAACAGACTGTAGGGTAAAGTGCCGTTAGTGAGCACCTATGAAGGTCAACACGGCACATGAAGAGGTGGGTGAACAGTACCACGCCCGGCCGCCTTTGTCTCCCTCGTGGCAATATTTACACACTGCTGAGTCGACCTAGGGGAGGCCCAGGGCCGCTTCGGAAGGTCGTCACTGGTGTTGGCCGTGAGCCGGATTCGAACTCGGGTGGCCAGGTTTGTAGGCCAGCGCGCTAACCACTGAGGCAGCGGCTCCCGACATGGCACGCTACCGGTCTGACAAACATTTTTTGGAAGTTTCACGCTGCCACAACACCCTAGGTAGCATCGTGAGGGTATCATCAAGGGAAAGAGACTTCTTCTTCTTCTTTGCGATTCTTCAAAGCACGATGGGCAGCTTCTGGACATCGTTGTCTTTCAGCTTGGCTTCGAAGTGTTTGGTAGAATTCGCAGGCAACACCAAGTATTACCTGACAGGGGTCGCGACGTGAACGCTTCTACCTTGACCCCCAGGGAAAGAGACAATAATGGTGGACATCTTCCCTCTCGAGGTTGTGACAGGCCGAGGCCCATCAATAAAAAATTACTTTAATGCAGGATGGAAAAAAACGCCCCAAATAAAATGACTGTAAAGTCAAAGAGGGGTGCGGTCACTGCCTCCTACTGGTAAATACCGTGGAGTTATGCCACCGGGGCATCCCTTCAGGCATTCCAGCCCATCAGGGGGAGCAGGAATAAGCGGTTCTGCAAGGCAGCTCAGAAGCACGGCTCTTGGCACAGCCGGCGTGTCAAATTGCTCAGGTGGTGTTTGATCAGATTTTCGGTCCAAGGTTCGCGAGTGGAAGTTGTGGAGCAATGGGGTACAAAACAGTAATCTTTTTTTTTGCCTCCCTTTGGTGTTTTGGTGGTCTAACAAGCAGTAATAACAGTCCAAAGTACGGCGCTTTTTTATTTTATGGTCAGAACCAAGTTAAACAAACTAGGTTTGCGCGTTGCTTTACTAGCGTTACCCGGTACTGTGTGTTTGATGCAATTATGTAATTTATATTTTATTTATATGTATGAATTTATCAACACTGAGTGACGAGCAACGCAAGAGACTTGTTATTCAGAAACCATGGAAACCTCTTATTTGCGCAAACAAAAAGGGCTCTGTTCTTTAGAATCCCGTTCCCCTTAGTCAGTGATGAGGAAATCTCATTTAGCAGCGTCTGAAAGCTCAGGGTGTTCCCAACTTCAAAAGTAATGCACATAAAGCCTTGTGCGTAAGCAAGCTTTTTGTCAAGTGGTATGAATGTCAGCAGTGTGGGCGGTAGGAACCCAGGTATCACAACATCTAAACACACGTGGTCAGAGTTGACCATGGAGCTCACGCGTCTGTGCCACAGTGGCAGAATATGACATAGGGAAGAAAGTGATGTGGATGTATCGTGGCAGCACCTGTACTGGCCATGATAACGTCGTGGTAACCTCATGGCCAGTACCTGTTAAAACCCAGGCCTAAGTCCTTCCTTTCCACCGCTGCCCACAACCGACCGCCTCTATCAACAAAACCCGCCGCACTTTATCCGCATCTCGAGACGCGGCCGTCGCGCGGACGCGATGTATATGCGCACGAAGCCGCGTCGCGTCAGATCCGAACCGTCGGTGTGACCCGCAGCCTTCCCCTGGTTCGGGCTGGACATCGGCGGCACGCTGGTGAAGCTGGTGTACTTCGAGCCGACGGACGTGAGCGCCGAGGAGGAGGAGGCCGAAGTGGAGAGCCTCAAGAGCATCCGGCGATACCTGACGTCGCGCGTTGCCTACGGCACGGCCGGGGTCCGCGACGCGCACCTCGAGCTGCGCGGCCTGTCGCTGTGCGGCCGCACGGGCACCATGCACTTCATCCGCTTCCCCACGGCCGACGTTCCGGCCTTCCTGTCCATGGGCCGCGAGAAGGGCTTCTCCGGCCTGCAGACCACGCTGTGCGCCACCGGCGGAGGCGCCCACAAGTTCGAGGAGGACTTCCTCAAGGTACCGGAACGCTCTGCGTGCGGGGCGCAACGGTCTGGTCATCGTCGTAATCGTGATTCGTTTAGCACGCCCATACGTCGTCGGGTCGCGCTGTGTGAAGTCTGATGTTTCGCTCCACGCGATGGCGGCTTCTCCGCTAACGGAATGGTTTTTGGTCGGAGAAATTATGGCGTTTGAGGTCCTCTTGCCAACCAGTGTGTATTGCTACTGCTAATAATATAAAAGCAGACAAGTAGGGCTAAAAGGTATCAAGTGTAATTAATTGTAACGAACGCTACTGTAAAATTTAAACTTAATTTAAACGTAAGCAATAATTATCAAGTTGTGCCCTAACCCCCAAGGGAAGAATGAGCTCACTGGGAACATCAGCAGAAGCGATGTTCGTGAAAATGCAATGCTCACTTAGCAATGCAATTGTTCCTACCATGTTCCGGGCATTTGTTTATGTGCGGGCATTTGTTTATGTGCGTGCACTTTACAAGCGCAGCACCGCCACTGATAAGGAATGTAACGTTTGATCCTCCCCAGGACATCATTGCAGTGTAAAGCTTTATGGTTATAGTTTGGCTTCAAGAATGTTACGTTTTATCTAATTTCTTTACGATCTTCTTTCAAAATTCCCAATTACCTTCTTGTTCTTTACAGTTTTATCTGCTCCACTTGATCCTCTGTGTCCTGTACATATGGCAGAATTGACAATGACGTTGAATTGAATTGACTTGAACATTACATAGTTATAGCCGTTTTTTTTACGGGTTTGGTCACGTAGAAATAATAATAAGTGTCATAAAACCGCCTCCACCCAACACTGCCAAATTAGTAAGGGTTTGTCACGTGAGCAAATACCCGCCGATTCTTTACTACTTCAGCACACCGGTCGGTCGGTCGGTCAATCCCCACGGCCGCTGACGCGCTCGCCTCCGCACCCTCTCGGGCTTCCGCAGATGGTCCACCTGCAGCTGCACAAGCTGGACGAGCTCGAGTGCCTGATCCAGGGGCTCCTGTACGTCGAGTCGCTGGGCCTGGAGCGACCCGAGTGCTACTACTACGAGCAACCCACCGATGCGGAACACTGCCGCAAGAGGCCGTGCACGCTGGGCAGCCGCTACCCGCTGCTGCTCGTCAACATCGGTTCCGGCGTCAGCATGCTGGCCGTCTACTCGCCGCACGAGTACCGGCGCGTCACGGGCACCAGGTGGGCGCAGCGTGCGGCGCCCACGCGCGGAGCGCGCGAGAACCGAAACGTCTTTTTGTCCGGGAGCGATCGTGCTCTTCGTGTTGCCTTGTGTGGTTGCTTGAGTACGGTGGCTTGAGTTCGGTGGCTTTAGCTTGGTGACTTGAGTTCGCTAACTTGAGTTCACTTACTCGAGTTTGATAACTTGAGTTTGGTGTCTTGAGTTTGGTAACTTGAGTTCGGTGGCTTGAGTTTGGTCGCTTGAGCTCGGTGGCTTGAGATTGGTAGCTTGAGTTAGGTGGCTTGAGTTTGCTAACTTGAGTTTGCTAACTTGAGTTCGGTGGCTCCAGTGATGTGGCTTGTGCCCCATGACCTATGTTCCTTGGCTTATGCACAACCAGGCTGCCATTGCATTGCCCTTTGCCCCATATAGGCTGTGTTTAATTGTACACACAATGAATGTACCATTAGCTTATCTCGTGCCCTGCATCAGATATCCCAGTGATAAGAGGGAACTGAGTCGTAGTTCACAGATGGATGGGTTGTCAAACAAAGATGTGGATCTCTGACAGGGGGACCGCACTGAGATAACTTAAGCCTCTTAATCAAGACTGCCGGGGCTGGATCCTTCCAAAAGATCAATGCTTGAGATGATGGGAGTGTACCGAACAATAAGTCACCTAAAGGGTCTTTAGTTACATTGTGAGGTGTGGTTATGTAATTTTATGATTGGTTTGGAGGGAGATTACGCAATACAACAGAGATGTCGGATCGTATTTCTTTCAAACTAAGCCACAAAAGGTTTCCTCCAGACATGTGTTTTTTGTGTTCGCCCACAGAAAAGTTAGCTGGATTTTTTTAAAATGCGTAATATGGGAAGCAGTTGACGTAGCTGTTAGTGGCACTGCGTTCAAAACCCGTCGTCTTGAGTTCGAGTCTCGGCGACAGTTTTCATCAGTGGCAAATCATTTATGAACCAGTCCTGAACACCTTTCACCATCCTGCACTTGGGAGGGGGGTCTTCAATTCGTTGGCCGAGGTCTGTATATTATCTAGTGTTAAAATTAAAAAAACTATTAAAAAACAGCTGTGATTACAAAGCAATCAAAAGATGTGACAGTGCACGTAAGTTATAAGGATTTACCGTTTTTTAATTGGCTAATGTGCATACGTTATATCCGTATTTATTTTATTCAGGGCCACCCTCCCCTTGTCATTACCCTGAATAATTGACATGTGACCTTTTTTTGCCTCCATCAATTTTTCTCTTTATCATCTAAAGGACTCTTTTCTCTCCTCTTCCCCGCCTGCCCCCGACCCACCCTCGCACCCCCCTTCAAGCCTGGGAGGTGGTACATTCCTGGGCCTGTGCTGCCTTCTGACTGGCTGCGACAGCTTCGACGAGGCGCTCTCACTCGCCGAGCGGGGGGACAGCACGAACGTGGACAAGCTGGTGCGCGACATCTACGGCGGCGATTACGAACGCTTCGGCCTCCGCGGCTCGGCCGTCGCGTCCAGGTGCGCAGTGAACTCTGAGCGCTATTCCCCCTCGAATGCATCACGACTCCGGCCACTCGCCCCAACACAATCCCGCACGCTACGCAGCTCATCACAGCACCGACTCCACACACCGCGCTCGCGCACAACCTCCGCACAACGCCGATTCTCGGTCGCGGCACCCACAACCTGGGACAGCCTGTAGCCACATCTATTACGCCTAACACAGTCCCCCACCGGCTTAGAAAAACTTTTAAAAAGTCACCTCTTCACCGACTCACAACAAACCGACTGAGCCAGGCTCCGCGCCTCCGAATCAACGGGCGCAACGTGCCCGGAGAATATGAGCGCGAATGAATACCTTCGACATTGAATTAACATGTGCAACGCAGCGTTATAAATTAAACATTATTATTAACCTACGAAAAAAGAGTCTCGAGACTCAGGCTTTCGTGTGTCAAGTAAAGGACGTTACTACCGTAATCATTGCGAGTTCTTCCAGAGCTTGAGCCCGGCTGGCTGTTCGTGTGACGCGTGCAGCTTCGGGCAGATGATCAGCTCGGACAGGCGCGAGGCCGTGAGCAAGGAGGACCTGGCCATGGCCACGCTCGTCACCATCACCAACAACATCGGCTCCATCGCTCGCATGTGCGCCCTCAACGAGGTGGGCATCGCCCGCTTGCTCCGACCCGCGTGCCCGCCTCGCGCTCCCCTTTCTCCCACAATCGATGATTTTGCGCAGCTGAGGATGGGGAGGCCCAAGGTGGTTCGGGCATCTGGTAAGGATGCCCCCTGGAAGGCTCCCCCGGGAAGTCTACCAGGCACGGCCCACTGGGCGGAGACCTAGAGGCCGACCCAGAACACGCTGGAGGGATTATATCCTTCGGCTGGCCTGGGAACGCCTGGGAATCCCCCAGGAAGAGCTGGAATCTGTTGCTGAGCAAAGGGATGTCTGGTCCACTCTCCTTGGACTGCTGCCCCCGCGACCCTCACCAGGACAAGCGGTTTAGAAAATGGATGGATGGATGGAGGATGGGGAGGGAGTTTATCTGGTGATGGGGGTCGCTTTCATAATCCTGCTGCCTTCTTTCCGGTGGTCACCCCTGCCGTGCTCCCGCTTCCTTCCCCGCTCCTTTCAGCCTCTCTATGGTGCTGCCTTGTATCAAACCTGGGTGTCAAGCAGCATCGTACAGGGCTTGGAAAGTGTCGGGGGCCTGCAGCTTGGGCAGTGCAGCCAGCACGGGCTTGCGGAATCAGCCGGTGTTGCTGTGCTGTTGCTCTCCTGCATCTGATCTTTGTTGGGTCGACTGAACCCGAAATCCCACAGTTTAAATTTTGGACCGGTTTTATTTCTTTGTTCTGATGTAGGTTTTCACGCCTCGTTTCATGATGGTTGCACTTCAGAGCCGTTCTTTCGGGATAGCCGTGTCGAGCGCTCTCCCTCGCGACGTTTCGCCTCCCGTGTTGGAAGCATCCTCATGCCTCCACGATGATGGGAGAGCGCTTGACACCGCTGTCCCGAAAGAACAGCTCTGAAGAGCAACCATCAGTTTTTTTCTTTCAATACTTTTTTACAACCAGAGTGGCTCTAATCACCCACATCGAATGCTGCATTGACTCCTCCGTGACCACGTGTGTGTCCTTTGCCCTGCCGGTCCTGCCATCCCGCAGAAAATGGAGCGCGTCGTGTTTGTGGGCAACTTCCTGCGCGTGAACCAGCTGTCGCGGCGCCTGCTTGCGCACGCGATGGAGTATTGGTCGGGAGGGCAGCTCAAGGCCTTCTTCCTGGAGCACGAGGTACCAGCCGCCTCCTCCCCTTGCCCCACCAAGTTAGGGTGGAAAGCAACATTTCGAGAATTAATCATAATCATTAATCATAATAATAATTTTACATTTAGAACGCGCACATATTCATTCAACGTCGAAGACATTCATTCGACGAGAGCAGGACTCAAGAGGAGCGAGGAAAGCGCAAAGGCGGAGGAGGCAGCCAGGCGGTTTGCCGGCGCCATATTTCCACACACTGCTTCCTATAATGATGTTATCGGCCAACTAATGAATTAGTGTTTTTTTAGCTGTGGGAGGAAACCGGAGAACCCACGCAGAACAGAGGGAGAAAACACACAAACTCCACACAGAAAGACGCCCAAGGTGGGAATCGAACCTCCTCGGGCAAGACCATTCTTTCTGTGAGGCGCGGATGTTACCACTGCGCCACCCTACATGATCAACATTTCATGAAGATGCAGATCAGCGTGCAGCCGAGGTTGCAATTCTATCTGTTATCTTAGCGGGGATCGATAGCTTGAAAGATAATTCACGGTCACGTGATTTGTTATCAGCTCAGTTACTTTGCAGTATTAGGTCACTGGGGTTCGCTCAATTGGAATTCGGACCGTTGACGTGCGACCTCGACCATTTGTTTGTTTCTCCGACAGGGTTACTTTGGGGCTGTCGGAGCGCTGCTGGAGCTGTTAAAGTCGGAGTGACAATCTGCGCCTTACAACCATCACCCGGTCTGCGACACAAGAGTCAAGCGTCTTGAAAAACACTGAAACGGTCGACTAAAAACGCGCGCTGCGGAGGCTTGGGCGACATCGGTGTCCGTCTAACATAGTTTCTTTACAGTGGCTTAAAGTATTGTGCTGAATGATGTGAATCACTTTTGGGAAATTGCCGTCAGGGACACTGGGAGTTCCGAACACTGCGCCAGTGTGCGGCGTTCTTGCGTAAAATCAAAACATCGGCGCGAGGACAAAGCGCGCGCATCACATTTGCGGCGTCCTGCGCAATCGGCCTCCGCTCCGCGCTCCCTACGATCTGGTGCCATAGGGGCACCGCGCGGGCAGTCGTGACTGCGATCGATGCTATCGCGGCCGCGTGAAGGATGACGGCGAGCCGTCGGAGCTCATCGCCGCCACGTCTTCTCCGATTAAACTATCGCTGCTGTTGAAGCGTACGCACATGCAGTTTTATCTGTACCAACAACCAATCGTTGCTGTGAAGCGTTTACCGCGTGTTGGGGATGTTAAGAACTTCGCCCCCCACACCCCTGTTGATGTTGCCAAACAGCTGTTGTGTGATGATCAGCTGCTCGTACGAAATTACTCGTCTCCTCTTTTTTTACGTTTTCCTTTTAACCTTTACTGCGACCAGGTTCATTACAAACATTTTCGCCGTGTAATGCAAATAAGGAAAAGTGTAAATGGTGTTGTAATGACATTTTTCACACGACTGGGATGGGGTAGACGTGGTTGGCGGTGGGGGGTGTTTCCTGTGATGTGACCATAAGACCATTCCAGGAGAAGCACGAGGCATTGCAGAAAACAAAATCGGAAACGCCTTCTTTAGCAGGCCTTATTGTTTTTTTGTTGTTGCAGTTCTTGTGGGGGGGGGGGGTTGTGTTATTTTGAAGAGGATTAATCGATACCGTCTTTTGTTTCCTTACAAACATTCCAATGACATCGAATCACATGACAATTGGTAAATATTAAACGGAACGTGCCGTAATCGTGGCAAGCCTTAGGTTGTTCGCTAGTTTTATTCAGTTGTGATTTTTGTAACTGTTATTTGTTCTTGTTCTGTTTTGAGACGATGTAAAAAAAGACGTGGCAATACTGTACTTTAAAACTGCTTTGCTATGCAAGGTACAGAACATATTTTTCCCCATAATTCTCCCACTAAAAAAAATGCCTTCTCAGCGGTCAGATGGCTTTTAGAGGCGGAATGAAAGGTATGCGGTTTGAAAAGTATGCGGTTTAGACTCGTACCGTTATCGCGTGGCGCTGGGTTCACTTACGGTGACGGACGCACTTTAGTCTGGGTTTCATTGAACCCGGCAGAGGGCCATGAGGCATGGGATCGGATATCAAACGTCCCGGCTGAACCGTGCCACGGTCCGTGAAACTCAACATCTCAATCTAAAGTAAAACCACACACTATTGATCATGATAAACTATGAACCATTGGAACGTGTAAAGCAAACACTGGCTCATTCACCATAGCTGTAGATAGACAAACTATTGAAATGGAAAGTCACTGTGGCGGTATCAAGTGTGAAATGTGGGAAATGTTTGTAAGGTGCTGTTGCTGTGCAGAGCAAGCATAGAGAGGTGGAAGAGGGTGGCAAGTGGTGCAATTGAGTGGACATGGG
>JAZEWU010000007.1:608675-631769 GCA_036362915.1 Geotria australis | reverse complement strand
TTGAATTGAATTCCTTTTCTGGAAGCGATTATAGCTGGATCAGGATCGAAATGCTTACATTACGAGGTGAATAAGAGCATGATAGAGCGATTTTGGACAAACAAATTTTAACGATCAAAAGCAACATAATGTCCATGAGGAAAACATCTGAATTGGTGCAAATAACGCACTTGGACGCGTGGGTCGGAAAACATGTTCAACAGGAAGAAATAGTGGAAGAAGCTTAAACAGTGTGTGTGGACGCAGGAAGACGGACGCACCTTTGGAATTAAGACGCAAAACGGAGAGAGAAATACATGGACGAAGAGACAGGTGCAAATAAAATATGAAGCTCAGTGGAAGTCTCAGCGAAACCTCGGTACCATCTTTTAAGGTAAGTGATGCATGTGCTCGCTCGTTTGCTCCAACATATCGACGGGTACACTTCACTTACACACTTGTTTTCACGTGGGACCTAAACTCACAAACAGAGCTTCACTATGGATAACATTGGTCATGAAAGCCTACGAGTTAAAAGACATAAAGTTGACTCAAGGAAATTAAATCAGCTTGGACAGGGCGCATCCAGGAGATGAGACTGGCGAGGGATCGGCAGCCAAAGGAGGGTACATGTCTGTCTCGGAGAATAAGAGAACTCGCCATCTGCCCCACTCTCCCGTCGGAAATATGGCTCCTTGTTCACGGTTCGCTCAATAACGTCACGTTTGTCAACAAGTTTCTGAAAACTCTTGTGTGTGCTTAATAATTTGGATTTTGTTTTGTGTTCGAGCATTTTCTCTCTCTTACATAGCGGACAGAAAGCATTGAAACCTTACAAATCATTTAAATGTTCATAAACTGTATTTCTTTAGCCCAATGAAGGCCAAATATAATTAGACAAGGAAGACCTGTATATTACAAACATTTGTTATCGTTTTGGCTTACTGTTTAATTGCACCGCTGAGTCCTCATAACTGTAGGATGATAGCACCATGTCGCCAGGACATAATCGTGAGAACGACACACAAAATCCCCATCGGAATACTTAAAGCTGTAAATATCTCTTCCCTGACAACGAGCTCTCAATAGGCGCCCCCGTGGTGTCTACTCCATTATTATCTCAGCCCATGAATGACTGGCTTTTTCATGCAATGGGCAGACCCAGTCAAGTGTAGTCCCCACAGAGCAGCCATCTGTGCTGGCCATGCAGACTGCATTCACGTTCCCTCGTTTATAACAAAACACCACAGCTGCTCTACGTGCAGAGATCCCCCCGCGCCCCTGACCCCCCCCCCATTGCACTGGAGGGGGCAGAAGCCAACCCCAGAGCACTTTGGCCTTCTGGGGTTGACTTCTGGACTTGAACTTCGATTAAAAACAACATTTTTAGTAGTGATGTAAAACACGACTTCAAATCACATCTCGATTCCTCCACAACGTGAACAGGCAGGCCACAATCTGGCAAGGTTGCCCCCCCCCATGGGTGATCAGAAATGGTGACTAGAAGCTCACCTGTGCTTACAAAGACACTGCTGATCACACGCATGTTGTTGGCAGTGCACTTTTCAAAATGTGCTACTCTGACATTTAAGCCTCTTGTCAGATTGTGATTTGGTTTATTTTCTCTAGAGGTGCAATGCGTGTTTACTCTATTCATTCAGTTCTCTGTACAGCTATGTATTTTCTTTATTAAGCGGGGTTTGCCCGGTCCCTCTGAGGTCATACAATAAACATCAGTCATTCATCATCAGGGTTGCGGTGAACCGGAGCCTATCCCGACAGACACAGGGCGCAAGGCAGGGCCATATCCAGGATGGGACGATAACAAAATGATGTAGAGACTAAAAGCTGACCCTAATAGGTAGACGCATAAGGAGAGACACAAGGAGACCCAGATAACCGAAACGACACGGACACCAGATAGGTGGACACACGGACGCCTGGACAGACAAGCAGATCATCCTACACGACGCAGGAATGCTCAGCTGCCGCGCTCCATGCCCTCTCCCCCACCGGCGGAGCACTAATGTGTAACACGAAGCCACTTGACGCTCACATCCGAGGCATCTGTGCGTACACGTCTGTGTGTGCACGCGTCTGTGTGGCTCAGTGGTTAGCGCTATGCTGGGCTACAAACCTGGCTATGTTCCGAGTTCGAATCCCGCTCACGGCCACCAACAACCAGTGACGATTTTGTGAAGCGGTCTTCGGCCTCCCCTCGGTGGACTCGGCCTCAAACGAGTACCTAGTGCAGTGCGTAATAATAATAATAATAGCATTTTATATAGCGCCTTTCACCCAAGGGTCACAAAGCGCTGCACAAGGACCGCGAAGAGAACGGCATGTCAACAACGAAAGAAAAAACAACCAATAAAAACCAAGCAACAAAAATCAAATGATTAAGGCTGCTTCGAATATACTGAAAGGTCGTGAAACTGGCAATCTTAAGAGCGGCAAAAATCTGCCAGCGTCCCCTAAGATGGCCGTCACTTCCTTAGAGACAAACACGGAGGGAGACAGGGAGGGAGGGTGAGCGACGGGGAAACACGGACACCTTAAGAAGCCACGAGGACAGTGTCCTAGTTGCATTCAAATATGACATTATCTTTATTAAGGGCAAAATGCCAGGGAAATATCAAATCAAACGCCTTCATTTTGTACAAGCGCACCGATGCAGAATAATAATAATACTGAAGGCAGCCGGGCGTGGTGCTGGTCACCCACCTCCTCATGGGCCGTGTCGACCTTCATAGGTGCTCGCTAACGGCACTTCACCCGACAGTCGGTTAAGGCGATATGAGGGATCTTTGTGTGCGTGCGTCTGTGTATGCGTGCATGCGTGTAGTGGGGAGCGGTAGCCCAGTGGTTAGCGCGCTGGGCTACGAATCTGGCGACCCGAGTTCGAATCCCGCTCACGGCCAACACCAGTGACGATTTTCTGAAACCGGTCCTGGGCCTCCCCTAGGTCGACTCAGCCTCAAATGAGTACCTAGTGCGGTGTGTAAATATCGCCACTAGGGAGACAAAGGCGGCCGGGCGTGGTGCTGGTCACCCACCCCCTCGTGTGCCGTGTCGACCTTCATAGGTGCTCGCTAACAGCACTTGTCCCTACAGTCTGTTCAGGCTATATAGGGGATCTTTGTTATTTTGCATGCGTGTAACCTGGCACTGCAGCGATACCATCAAGTGCGAGAGAAGCTGGACCCCCCACCCCCGCGCCAAGTAGTACTGAAGCACATGGTTGAGTGGCACTCGGACGCGAATCGGACACCGCTCGAGTCTCGAGAGCCCGGTGGTCGTTCGGAGGTCTCTGGGCGGTTCAGGGCTCAGTGATTTGTCCGTGACCGATTAACATACTGACTGAGGGCAGCTCGTGAAGGGATCCGTCTGCTCCAATAAGTTTCCTCTAAAAACGCCTGAAAATGCTTCGAACGTGGGGAGGCGAAACGTCGCGAGCGAGAGAGGGAGAGTGCTGGACAAGGCTATCCCGAAAGAACAGCTCCGGAGAGCGACCATCATTATAATTATAATTTCCTGTCAGTGCATAACGTCAATGCTATCGCCCTGCATTGTACATTATTATTATCATCGCCCCCACCATGATATCAGTCCAAGTTCATAAGTTCATGAGGGCTTGAATACGGAGGCTACACTCTGAAATCACTTGATGTCCTAACTTAGCGTAGCGAGTCACACAGGGTGCCCTTTATCTCCACGCATGGACGGTTGAAGCGGCGCCTGTGTGCTGAATAAACCCTCCGACCTGCAACAGTCATAAGTGCAAAACCAAATGAATACGATGCGGCTGTTTCACGCAGCTATACGTAAATAAATCACTTGAGAATATGGTTTCATCTCAGGTGACCGTCCATGTTTGTTGTGTCGCAGGAATCCCGCAAACAGCTTGCAAGCTCACTGGCTACTTTCTGCTGTAATAATAAACATCTATATATAAACACCTATCTATGTTACATACTAATATGTAACACGAAGCTCGGTAGCCAGAATATGTAAAGCCTTGTATGTTGTTTACATTTTCTGTGCACTGGCAAAAAAGTGCCCGTAGTCTTAACAACTAGACCCGAGCTACTTATGCAGTGATATTTGCATTGTCCAAAACTGCTTGCCTTTCGGCAACACTGGGCTAAACACTGAGACTAGGCTCTAACGAAAGCTGTCTCTAATGTTGGGCCAATCGGTTTGAAGGACAATGCAAATATTATCACAGCATTTGTTTGCATGTTTTTGCCACAAGCATGTGTGGCTGCTTGCAAACTGTAACCTTTGCAAAAAGGTGTCCATTTGGTGTTTTAAGATCTAAACACTTCTCTTATTTCCAGAAAAGGTAAGACGTTGTATATTTTACATCTATCTACATCTATCTATGTTGTGACTTCTGCTGCTGCTGAATCATTATTCTGACATAAGCGGAACATGCTACCGCACCCTCCGTAACTGTACTTAAACAAACCTTTCATTGCCAATGTTCAATTATAGATCAACGCAGCAATGTTTGTGTTTACATGCTAGTGACCACACCAGACATCAATACCGAGCCTCATCACATAGACCTCCGCTTTTTCTAACAGCAATGGAATTGTGACAAATTCATGAATTGGCCTTTTTTAAGCGACAGCCATTATAGACGCAATATATTGCTTGCACACAAGATTTAGATACTATGTTGATGACATTACGATTTGAACACGGTAAGAATCCTTTTTTAACAATTATAAAAAAACAAAGGACCTAATGTAACACAAAGTAACCATATTTGCCGGATATTAATAGCAAATAGTAAAGAATCGGCACGTTTTGTTCAGGGTGACAAACCTTACTAATCGGCTGCGTCGAGTGGAGACAGATTACAACACATGTTGTACAAAACCCAACCCCAAAGGTGCTTTATTATGGATAATATTGGTCACGAAAGCCTTCGCGATAAATGGCAACACCCGAGTGAATACCCACTGTGCTCCAAAAGTCTGCATTTACAGTAAGGGCGCTGGTGTTTAAGGAATACACTGCATTGTTTGGACGGTAATCCCAGTGCTGCCAGTCTCTCACAAGACTGATGCATTGTTTCCTCATTCAATAGCAATGCACTCTCGGTTCCTGTCAGGATCAATACCAGACGGTTACTGCTGACACACGGAGCAGCCGGTGGATTTATATTTAATGCACATCGGGTGACAAGCGCTCGTGTCCACACGCACACACGCCATGCGTCACGCGGGCTGATTTGGCCCACACAGCCCAGTCTCTGAGTGATTGAAAACTGTTGCATTGCTCCCGCACATTTCTGACTCTTCTAAACTCGTTTCAGCACACCGCTCAAATGCTATTATTATTATTATACATCTAGCCGGGCAGGGATGGCAAAGGCCTGTAATCCAACACTGTGGAGGCAGTAAGGGTTGGTGGATCACACAACGTGGGAGGCAAAACGTCGCGAGGGAGATCGCTCGACACGGCTGTCCCAAAAGAACAGCTCTGAAGAGCAAAACCATTATTGCAGGACTTGTTACTAGTTAGTGACCAATAGCGGATAGCACCGGTAAAGATTCCTGTTCTCCCTCTTGAGTGGGCTCAGCACTGGGGCCACACACAACCAGAGACCTACGCCCTGGGTGACGGCCTATGTCACTCACCCCTCTGTGGTGTTGGATTCTTATTAATTCATGAGTCCTTATCAAAGTGTCCTCTTCCTGTGACAGCAATTATAAAATTATGCCACGATGATGAAGGCATAGTAACGAAATCATGAAAACGCACTGAACAACTTGCTAATGGCAGTGTTACATTGACCCTGGCGAGTTGAGATTAATAACAGGTATCATGCAACCGCCATGACAAACTCCAGACGCTGTTCCATAAGGATGGAATGCATCATGAAAATGGTTTTGTCATTACGCAATATCATGCGTTCAAAACCAGCATGCCGGTGTCGGAGACCAACGAACCGGCCTGTATTTGTTTGGTGTCGCCAGGGTGCCCTTCTTTAACAATGGGAAATGCTTAGTTGATCCACGCACTGCTGCTCCCATTCACAAGCATTTCCTGGCACGACCATGAAGGCTGTCTGTGCACAAGCAGCCAAACAGACACAGCCTGGGATAGAGTAAAGTTGCGTGAATAGGTCAGGGTGGTTTCATAGAACCACGCCTTGCTAGTTAAAGTGAGTTCAACATTCTCTCCTTTAGTTCAACATTCTCTCCTTTAGAACACTACAAAAACTACTGCTAACTACTCGTCCTGTAGTTGGCATCTATATCTGCACTATATTAGTTCTAATTAACATTTCTGTTCTAGATCTGTGCCTTGTTATTGTCCCCCCCCGAACCCCAGCTTAGCTTAACTTGTAAGTTTTTAGGTTTTTTTCTTTATGAAAACATGTATTACAAACATGATTTAGATGGAGGGCGGCACGGTGGCGCGGTGAGTCGAGCTGCCGCCTCACAGCAAGAGTATGCATGTCCTGTCTGGGAGAGGTCAACCCATGCCAAGAAACTTGACCCGGCATTGAACAACACCTGCCGCCTGATCACTGGCTGCTTGAAACCCACACACACAAACAACCTGTACCTCCTCGCTGGCATTGCCCCTGCTGATATCAGACGGGAAGTGGCCAGTCGAGTCGAGATGACAAAGGCTACTAGCAATGAACGCCACCTCCTTCATGGACGTCAACCCCCGGCCCAACGACTGAAGTCAAGAAAAAGCTTCCTCAGCCATGTGCAGCCCCTAACAACATCTCGAGGGGAAGCCAGACTCCAGCTCTGGACGGAAAAGCTTGAGAGTGACCCTCCTGCAACTGGCATGGCAATCCCACCTGCTGAAGACTTCCCTCCTGGCTCAGATGCACCATGGATTCAGTGGAAGACACTCAACCGCCTGAGAACTAGAACGGGACGATCAAAAGATGCTTTGGTCAGATGGGGCTACAAGACCGGCCCAACCACCTGTGAATGTGGAGAAGCAGACCATACTATGGAACACTGCCTTGTCTGTGCTCTACTACCGAACCTCTGCAGCTCAAAAGACCTTGCGGAGTTCAATGAAAATGCAAGGGGCTGTGTAAGAAAATGGGAAACTGTAATTTGACCATCGCGCTGCTTCGAAGAATCGCAAAGAAGAAGACAGCAAGAAGTTCCCGCGTTCGAATCCCGGCTCGGGGCTCACCGCGACCCTGTACACTGTACAGGATTAAGCGGTTTCTTAAAATGGATGGACGGATTACCATTTAGTGAATTAATTGCTGCCAACGTGCGTTATCCTTTGCAGATTAGATTACCGTATGGGTTTAATCACAACCCTGTCCAGCAAACATCCACCCGTATGGGTTTAATCACAACCCTGCCCCTGGTCAGCCATTCCCCGCGCGATTTGTTGGACAAAACAAATCGCGCGGGGAATGGCTGACAAGACTGCGCGCTGTGGCATGCAGGGCATTCGCGCTCCCGAAGGCACGACTTCTGACAAAAACCTCCCGAAATAGACCCAGACATAACCATGGATGTCTATTGATTCACACTAATCTTGGCATCCGGGGTGAGGAGGCACGAGGAACGCTTTCAGCACCGGCTTTGCTGCTTGTTTCCTGTACGAATATCGATCCGAAACACACCAAGCGATCCCTGAGCTGGGCTTGCCCGTGCTGCGGCGATGGCCGCCACGGGCGTGCGTTTGGCTCGTGTGTTAGATAGACAGATAGATGGTTTGTTATTACATGTAGCATTGCACACATGTTTAAAATAAAATAGTCCAAAATACATAACATTGCACTTTTTATTGTCTTCCAATAACCATATAAGATTAAGGCTGTGCATTGCAATAGTGAAAAAAAACTGAAGCATATCAAGGGTAAACAGAACCAACGTTAAGCCGGAAGGGTGCAAAAAATTGGAACCTTTAGAACAACGATTCAAGATTAGCAGTCGCAACTCGGCAGAAATTTCAATTCTAACTGGGATCTAAGTTTAGTAATGGACGGTAGTGCGTGGCGTGAGGTCGCCTGATGCGGGGCCTGAGGGAAGTCAGCGAGGAGTTACGCTGGGATGAGCAGGCTCGGCGGCCGCGGGTACAGTGCGGCGGCGGCGGCGGCTTGAGTGTGGGAAAATCCCGCTTACGCTGCAGGATTCTGTGCGCGTAGCCCCACGTGCGTGTGTGGCTCTGTGCATTGTGGGGAGCGGTGGCTCAGTGGTTAGCGCTATGCTGGGCTACACACCTGGCGATGGCCCGAGCTCGAATCCCGTTCACGGCCAATACAAGTGACGAGGAAAGTGCAGAGAGGCGGAGGAGGCAGCCATGCGGTTTTGCCGGCGCCATATTGCCACACACAGCTTCCTATATATTATGTTATCGGCCAAATAATTCATGAGTGTGTTTTTTAAGTTGTGGGAGGGTCTCATTCGAGACCCGACCATCGCACATCCTGGCTTTGACAGTCCTCGAAGACTCTGGTTTACCATCAACCACATTGGAGCATGAACAGGACGATGCACACATCTCCTTCACAAAGGGAGGGTTGAGGACAAGCCGCGATGCACGTTCCCAGAGCGATTTTATCCCCAATTCCATCCCTGCCTGCAGGAGGCACCCAGGCTGCACGACGCCTTGACTATCTCACCCCAAGGTGAGGCCAAGATGTCAGAGGCACTGTTCACCACCACACCCAGCGATTAAGCTCCTGATCATCCCCAGCGCCTACGCGAATTAGTGCGTGAGAATGGAACGCCTGGCTTGGACCCAAAACGTCGAGAGCGAGGAGGTTATCTGACTTGGCTGACATTCGCTCACATTCCAGCACCAGAAGGTGGAACAAAAGGGAGTCGGGGCTTTGATGTGATCTGTTCTAAACCCAAGGAAATACAGCTTCCTGCCAAACCATTGTTCCCAGTGCAGCAGGGCTGCGTACAGGCCACGGGAGATAATACAGCGCTTGCAAAAAAATACAAGCCTGCCTGGGCCTGCCGCAATCACGCCAAGAGTTCTCATTTGCATGATGTAATAGCAAGCTAGGCAAACAAGTTGAACAACTGAGTCTCACCCGTTAATAACTTGATATGGCATGCCAAGCCATTAGTAACCAATAAAATAACACTGGGCCTTATGCGTGACTCGATTCTAACATTAGGAACGATGTGAAAATAAAACATATATTATTTTGACTGCTATTGATTTGCAGGTCCCTTGCTCTAGTAATGCGTAGTGTAATAATACACGTGATTTTGTCGAAGTAATAGGTTCACATGACCCCTGCTTGCTTAAGAAAGAAAGAAGCGCACTTCACTACGAAACCAAGGCCCTGAGTTCGATTCCCGATCGTGGCTCAAACAGTTGTGATATCGGAAACGAATCTGGCACTGACCACTGAAGTTAAACATGGCCAAGTTTGCATGTTCTCCCCGTGTCCACGTGGGTTTTCGCCAGGCACTCCGGTTTCCTTCCACAGTCCAAAGACACGCCGCTGCAAAGGTTAATTGCCTTGTCTGCCAGTACAGGCTCCGGCTCACCGCGACCACCCTATACATTATCATTATAGTGGGGGTCAAGGTAGAAGCGTTCACGTCGCGATCCGTGTCAGGTAATACTTGGTATTGCCTGCGAATTCTACCAAACAGTTCGAGGCCGAGCTGAAAGACAACGATGTCCAGAGGCTGACCATAGTGCTTCGAAGAATCGCAAAGAAGAAGATCATTATAGTTTGAGCGCGGCAGCAGGCGCTGCTTTTGACTCCTTTCAGTGGCGCTATCAGGTCCAACGCACAAGTGGACAACAGACCACTCGAACTGCGCTCCCTGGATTTGCATAAGCTCCTGTCCTCAGTGGGCCGTTTCCCCATTATGTCAGCAAGGCACCTGGCCTGACGGTCGCACAATATGTAACCTATTGTGGCCGTGAATTCTAATTAAAATAATACCACAACATCAATAATTAAACTCTATTTGGAATAACCTCCTGTATGGGAGGGTTGCACTGGGATATTCGCCAAATCGCCTTTTGAGCATCGCTGCTGCATTAATTAATTGGCCGATTAACATCATAACATATAGGACGCAGTGTGTGGCAATATGTTGGCGCTGGCAAACCGCCTGGCTGCCTCCTCCGACTGTGGTTTCCTCGTGCCTCTGAGTCGTTCTCTCTTCGAATACCTTCGAAATTGAATGCATATGTGCGTGTTATAAATATAGCGTATTATTAGATAAAGACAGCTGTGATGGACTGGCGTCTCATCCCGAGTATAGTCCTGCCTTGCGCCATGTGTCTGCCGGGATAGGCTCCGGCTCACCGCGACCCTGTACAGGATTAAGCGGTTTCTGACAATGGATGGAGGGATAAAGACAGCAAGGCATAATGCTGGCAACCCACCCCCTTGTGTGCCGTGCCGACTTTCATAGGAGTTCGCCAACAGCACTTCTAGGCTATATGGGGGGGGTCTTTCTTTTGTGTTACATATCCTGTACATATTTACTGTCCATAAATCATAGGCATTCCACGTGTCCTAAACAACCGAGGAATTTTTGCAACCCTGCCAAAAAGTGGAATATATATTTACTGTACTTCCTATGCAGCGTGTGGAGAACACGGTCTCTTGGAAACACTGCTCCAAGGCAACTACAGTGTGTGTGGCGTATAGGACTTGTACACACTTCCATGAGCAACCTTAGATCCTAATTAGAATTAAAAGTTCCACCTAGCTGTGATTGCAAATCTTGATTTGTGTTTGAAATGTTGCAAACGTTGCACTTGTTCACTTCTCAAAGCAGCTCGAATACAATGCAGATATCGGTGCATTAATAGCTCAGGTCAAGCTGTTATGATTGCCAGAAAAGGGTTAAAACCTTTCCTCTTTTTACATCGCTATAGTGGCAGAAACGGCTACAATAACATTGAATAATCCCTAAAGGATTCCACGTGATGACCCAGGGCGAATGGGTCATCACATGGTTATTTGAAAAAATGTGCAATGCTATGTATTTTGGACTATTTTATTTGAAAAATGTGTGCAATGCTACGTGTAAATGTTTTTTGTTGTTGGTTGATTTAAATTTGGTTATTTATTAAACTTTTATATATTTTAATTATTGTCAGAAATTCGCATGTTTGTTGTGTCGCAGGAGTCCCGTAAAGAGCTTGTAAGCTCACTGGGTATTTTGCTGCTGTAATAATAATAATATTATTATTATTTTATATATATATATCTATCTCTATCACAGCCCGATATGAAGTGCTCACCATCCGCGTCTGGGTTTCCAACTGACAGCCACACGCACGCACGCCTTCAGGCCATCGCCCGGCTTACTGCGGGACTCCAGCTCTATCGCCCCAGCACCGTTATTTTGAACCTAACACATAGCTTGTCGCGTGTTGACCTACACGGACAGCGTGACATACGCACGTACGCGTTTCATCCAACGGATGCATTGTCACGTTCTATAGTTCAGCGTACTGCAGAATGCCACCTCGTAATGCGTTTAGCTGATAAATGGATTTGCCGGCCCGAGTCAAACCTGGCCCTCATAAGTCTTTCATAATGGTTGTTAATGTACTGTAGAGGGCAATGGCCGGTAACCTCAAGGTCGTGACCCCATAAAGAGGGCATTTAAGGTCATTCAGGGATCACGGGGGCAAAGGGGAGAGAGGTTACAACCGGGAAAGGAATTACAGCATTAATCAAAATAACCGCGACCCTCACCAGGACAAGCGGTTTAGAAAATGGATGGATGGAATATTGCATAAATGTTTGGTTAGTTATTTTGAATAATGTTGGGATTGACAACGTATATAATTCCACTGATATCAATGTTGTTCCTAAACAAACTATTTAAAAGTGATAGTAAAACCATTGCAATAGTACACGACAGACCTGTTTCCAGTCTCTCTACAGTGTTACGTGTGAACTCAATTATAATAATAAAAATAGTCGTTCTCCCGTCGAATGAATACCTTCGACATTGAATGAATATGTGCGCGTTATAAATGTAAAATTATTATTAATCCTGTGTTTACCAGTACAGTGCTATTGCTCGCGACATCTTGGAGTGAGTCACGATCGTGCAATAATGAACACGGTGAATGCGTTCCGAGAGCAGACATTGCTTTGAATGTGCATTACAAGACGAGGGGCACCGGAGTCTTCATCCACTTATTTCCGTTTACGACGGGGTCACGACCCCAGCCCATTTCCAACCAGGGGATACTGCAGAACACACGACGTCAGCAATATCCGTGCACTGGGCAAGGCGCCAGCTCGCCCCCACCGGACCTTCTTCCTCCTCCTCTTCCTCCTCCTCCCAGCGTTAACGCTACACAAGTTCACACCGGGGGGCTCCGGGCACTCCGGTTTCCTCCCACAGTCCGAATACATACTGCTGCATAGGTTAATTGGCCTGCTGACTAAATTGCCCCCCCCCATGCCCTGTGATGGACTCGCGTCCTATCTTGGGTACAGCCCTGCCTTGCGCCCTGCGTCTGCCGTGATAGGCTCCGGATCACCACAACCCCTGTAGAGGATTCAGCGGTTTCTGACAATGAATGAATGAATTAAAAAGGTCACACCGGGCCGAGCAACCTTTGGGCCCTGGGCACTCACCAACACCTCCCACGCCCACGGTGTGAAGGGCAGAGATTTCAGGGTATTTCTGTACGTGGTACGTGTGTGAGTGTACACACGTACTGGGTGGGGCAGTGTCGTGCTGAGTTTATTGTTGTCAGGGCTGTAACAATGATTGTGCCCTATCGCGATTTGAAAAGATAGCAGAGTACCCGCCCCACGGGCGGTCTGGATCCCAAGCGTGTGACACGTTTTTATGACGTCCGGATAAAGTGCGGGAGAGTCCTTAAGAGGATTTTTTAAAGCTGATATAGTGATAAAGTTTCAGAAGGTTAATCAGTAAGCGGGAAAGTAAACCTGAAATAATGCATAAAAAGCCTTGGTGTTGTGCAGATAAAATATGTGTTTAAGTTTGTGCTTATGAACGATTCGAACCGCGTACTCTCAGTGTGGGTATACATACTGGCTCGATCATATACAGGCCTTCCCCGGGTTACGAACGCCCGGGTTACGAACACCCGACTTACGAACGCCCGTACTTACGTACCGACCTCCGTAAAGTCTGTTATTTTAAAAAATCGAGTTACATACAATGGATGAGATTTGATACGTGACGCTGGCACGGGCCGGCTCCTGCGCTACGACAAATATTAACATTAAGGAGACAAAAGCAGCCAAGAATAACATCACCCATGTTTTTGTCTTCCGACCATCGTCGTCGCTCGCCGACCGTAGGTCCACCAAATGTGTTTATTCTCACCCTCTTTGAGCGCACGACGTCGCACGGCCTCCAGCGGCCACAGCAGCAGCAGCGGCGGCGGCACGGCCGCCTATCGCAAACACACCTGTGCCAATTCTCAGCACTTTGGCATCAACTTGACACCGGGCCAACTGGTGGTTTTCCCAGGAATGCGCTTGGACCTGGCAGTGAGCTGCAGCGCTAGGGCCTTGACCCCTTCTTACTCGCCTACGTACGCACTTCAAGGCGCCGCGCGGAAACGGACACACGGCAGGTGCCCCACCCCCCCTTACAGGGCCATGGCTCACTCTCGCGTTGCCGGGCTGAAGAGCCGCAGCGTCTAAAAATAAGGCTTCTCTCCGTGGCTGCGCACCAGGCACTGCCGGCACCTTGCAAGGTGAAGATTAAAATAGCAACGAAAATGTTAAATTGCCGAGTGCACGAGAGTTAAACAAAAATACGCTAATACAGATGTGATGGCATGGTGGCCCAGTGAGTAGCGCTGACGCCTCACAGCAAGACGTTCCCGGGTTCGAATCCCCTGCTCGGGGGACTTTCTGTGTAGAGTTTGCATCTTCTCCCCGTGTCTGCGTGGGTTTTCGGCGGGCACTCCGGTTTCCTCACACAGACGTTCATGTAAGAAAATGCTGATTACGATGATGTTGAAGAAGATAAATAAGGGAGCACTTTTTGGTTTCTCATGCGAGGTGATAAAATTCGATCCAAAACAGCCTGCCGCCTATTTTAGGTCATCCAGATTTCCTTTCAAGAGACAGTAAAATGTCAGCCATTTCTCACATAGTAGTATAAATAAACTCGAGTCTAAATGTATTTGATACATATTTGAGTTTTGGGGGCGGCACGGTGGCGTAGTGGGTAGCGCTTCCGCCTCACAGCAAGAAGGTCCCGGGTTCGAATCTCGGCTCGGGGTGCCTTTCTGTGTGGAGTTTGCATGTTCTCCCCGTGTCCGCGTGGGTTTTCGCCGGGCACTCCGGTTTCCTCCCACCGTCCAAAGACATGCTGCCAGGTTAATTGGCGTACTGACTAAATTTCCCCAGGCGCCCTGCGATGGACTGGCGTCCCATCCTTGGTGTTCCCCTGCCTTGCGCCCTGTGTCTGCCGGGATAGGCTCCGGCTCACCGCGACCCTGTATAGGATTAAGCGGTTTCTGAAAATGGATGGATGGATGGATTTGAGTTTTGGTTTTCCACACATTTCAAGGCCAAAGACACCACTGATAACTTAGTCTTAGCGATTGCTGGGAAAAGCGACCGATAGTGAGAGCATCTATTAAAGCCAGCATCTTGGTCGTTTCCTCCCAGCACTGCTGCTGTGTGCCAACACTGCGCCAGGTACTCTATTAGATTCAGGTCAGTTGAAAGAAGCCAGGTCCACGTACCAATAGCTACCGGTATTGTGCACAGCCATGACTCAAACCAAGTTGCCAGGCTTTTAGCGCAGTGCGTTAAAAGCCGCATCACTACTTCCCAGTAGCGTAACGAATGTGTACACTGTACCTGCGGTAGGATTCCAGGAAGCCATCTACGCAGCGCTGCACTTGTCTACTTTGCGTAAATGAATCAGTGGGCTGGAACTGGGACCGCGGCCCAAACTCTCCACTCGGGAAAACGATGCTGCTGCTGCTGCGTCACGCTAATGGTAAGCCCAAGGCCCAAGTCAGACCCAGCTGGTTAAGTACGCCAAGATACACTGCCCACAAGCACTCAAGCACTCAGCCCACACAGCATTTCCGAAATTATTATCGTATTTTTCGCCCAGGAGTGGGGTTTTGTTTACTATTTATAAAATCACGAAATTACAGGCGTGAAAGAACAAGAAAATAAGTTGCACTTATAGTGCTTCATGGTCAGGATGAACAGCAAGTGTACACGCGTGATGCTAAGAAGTGCCAAGAAAGCCGGGGACTATCAATTCTTCAGAGGTGTCATTCTGTTGCACGGCTCATGACGCACAGAGACGGTGGCATAGCGGTGAGTCGCGCTGCCGCCTCACAGCAAGAAGGTCCCGGGTTCGAATCCCTGCTCGGGTGCCTTTCTGTGTGGAGTTTGCGTGTTCTCCCCGTGTCCGCGTGGGTTTTCGCAGGGCACTCCGGTTTCCTCCCACATTCCAAAAACATTGGCCTGCGGACTAAATTTTCCCCAGTGCCCTGTGATGGACTGGCGTCCCATCTTGGACATTGCCATGCCTTACGCCCTGTGTCTGCCGGGATAGGTTCCGGCTCACCGCAACCTTGCACAGGATTAAGCGGTTTCTAACAATGAATGAATGAATGATTCACAGAGACCGTGTTCTGGACTCACAGGCGACGCGGTATCACAGCGAAGTGATCTCTAACACCAGTCTCCGTGCACCGAGCTCGCACCACTGCTGAGAACCCGGTGTAACAGGCCAGAATATACCCCCTGCCCAGAATATACCCCCTGCCCAGAATAGACCCGGGTATACTCTGGCCTGTTACACCAGTTCTCACCGTCGTGAGACACACGCGATGAGTCTCCAGTCAATCACCAATCACTGAACAAATAAAACCCACCGCTGTCCATTTTTACGAGATTTCTTTTTACCCGCTTTATCTGACCCCCAAGGTAGAAGCGTTCACGTCGCGATCCCTGTCAGGTAGTACTTGGTACTGCCTGCGAATTCTACCAAAAACTTCGAAGCCAAGCTGAAAGACGACCATGTCCAGAAGCTAGCCATCGTGCTTCGAAGAATCGCAAAGAAGAAGATCTGACCCCAGCATTGCAAGCACACGATTGTAAATAAAGCATACACCGGATGATTGACACACGAGGTGACCTGCTCAGCGCACAGATTCACAAATCACTATCTCGTGGTTCTATGGATAAAAAGAGGCCGACAGAGATGACTTCATCGGTAGTTCCATCACATCTCGTCTGGGGTCACTCAGCAGCGTGACATCACTGCTGACTGCAGGACACCTCTTTGCATTACGCCTTGATGGGGCATTTTCTCTGCATTACGCCTCCACTCTGGAAGCGCAGCTGGTATGAAAAGAGTGATGAAAATCACACTGTATTGAAAAACGGATTCGCTGGCTGGGCAGGGCGCGGAGGGGCGGTCACGGTCAAAGGTCCTACGCGTCGTTAGTGAAGGACTCGGCCATTCGAAATCACGCGACAAACCCGGCACACAAAAGATTCCCCGTGGCAGGAACGTCAAAACTATCATCCGCGTGAAATGCTCCACTTGGAAATTCCCTTCCCATCGACGGTCTGTTCTCCCAACCTCTTACGACCTTGCCCAACTCGAGAATTTTAAAACTGATAGCCATTACAATTATCACAATGTCGTTCGTTTCTGGCCACTTAACGTGTTGTGCCTTTGGTCTTGTGGTCGGTAAGTGGTTAAAAAGAAAAATGCGATATTGGCGAGTCATCCGGCGTTGCTCTCGGCTCATCAGGGAGCCGCCTTATTGGGTCACGGAATGTCGGCCAAGACCGTTCAATCACATAAAAGTCAAATCCAGCACGCGTTACACCGCCGTAACAAATCTATACGCTCATCAGTGACCAATTAATATCGGCTATAATTGCTATACTGTACAGTCATTTACACGGTTAATCAACCGTTGATGCTATACCATTAATCGTTGATGCTATAAAAAGATACGCGTGAATGCGCGTGAAACTGTTGTGTGATGGCGCTTGAGCCAATCTGGCCCGTACAGTAAAAACCCAAGCGAGTGTTTACCTCGAGCCTTGCTCCCTCAGCCCCTACTCGGGTCGGCGGTGACGGCGGAACGAGCCAAGCCGTGCATCTTCGCTGGACGCCCCACTGCGGAGGGTTTTTTTCACGGTTGTGCTCCGCGGCTCTCCAATCTGTGTTTTCAGGTTGTACCGTGTGTTGATCGCCATAACGATAACATACATGTTTAAAGCCCTCGGTGCAATTTAAAGCCCTCGGTGCAATTTCGTCAAAATACGCTTCCTGGGTATAGCCCTGCCTTGCGCTCTGTATCTGCCAGGATAGGCTCCTGCTCACCACAACCCTGTACAGGATGAAGTGGTTTCTGACAAAGAATGAGCAATACAGTTGGTTGATCAGCAGGTCATGTGTGGTGGCATCGTGTGGGTATGCCCAGCTCTTCTGATACATTTGGTCAACGTGAAAGAGTCGGCCAAATACCCGCTCGGGTTAGCTCTAGTGGAGGGTCCTCCTTTGGCCGTGGTTCGATCAACCAATTGCAGCCCTGAACCTTTGTATTTTCTGCTACGGGGGTAATTTTTAAAAAGCAAACCGATAGCCAGTGGAACTAGGCTAAAGGGTCAACATGCACCGCATACAAAACACACCTGATTGTTAAACCTGAACTTCCGTTAACACGTTGTGGAAACGAAATACATTCCGAGTCAATAGAAAACAAATATAAACATCCAAATCTATTTTTTTTTAAATCTATCAATAGCGAACGCAATGTACTTGGCTGGCGGCTTATGAACGTATACAAATAACGTCATACTCGACAACATTTATTTAATCTACGACCTAAAAGTGAGACGCAACACGATGGGCATGTTACGTTCAACGAATACGACACGAGCTTCTGCGGTCGCGACGACCACGTTGCCTTTTCTGCCGCCGAAGAGGTGCAAATGTTTACGCAGCCTGAACGGACTTCCCTGGGAGGTAGACTTGGCTCTGACCCCAGCTCACCCCGTGCCCCCCCCCGCTTCCTTCCCCTGGCCCCCCGAGGGGCCTGGGTTCTGTCGAGAGGCACAGAGCGGCGCGGCGGAGCGGGCCGGCAAAACACACAGCTGAGGAACAGCAGAGCGCAGCGCCGCAGCCCAGCCGTCGGCACCGGCCACGCTGATTGTGGCACGGTGGCGCTGTGGAAACGTCGGCGCCTCAATGACAGAAGGTCCTGCCCGAAGCGGTTCGATTCCCGCCTCGGGCGACTTTCTCCCAATGTTCTGTGTGGGTTTCCTCCGGGGTCCCTGGTTTCCTCCCCCAACTTTAAAAACTGATTAATTAGTTGGCTGATAGCATCATATAGGAAGCAGTGTGTGGCAATATGGCGCCGGCAAATCCGCCTGGCTGCCTCCTCCGCCTCTCTGCGCTTTCCTCGCGCCTCCGAGTCATTCTCTCATCGAATGAATACCTTTGACATTGAATGAATATGTGCGCGTTATAAATGTAAAATTATTATTATTAGAAACGGGGCGAGGTCACGGTCCGCGGGGCGGGGTCACGGGGTCACCGACGCAGCCAATGACACGGAGGACGGACCAGGCAGGGGCAGCCTAACCGTGCGGCTCAAACGCAGCCGAGACGGCTCCTCGTAATGGAGAAAATGTGGCTCCTTAAAATAGTCGGGGAACATCGCTCGGGATGACCCCCCTCTGGGCGCCCCGGGGCACTCTTACTTTTAAACAAGTTACATTTGTTTTTCCACTATGATTGGTGGTATGTAATGGTCATTGTGTTTGCTTCCGGGTCTACGTCATGTCCATTCAAATCTATTCACGGTCCCTTCCGAAAGCACTGTGGGGATTGCTATTAATAGACGAGCATTCTGTCCGCTGGTTCGTGTTCATGCAATGGATGTCCCAGCAGTCTGTTGGCAAGAAAAGGCCACTCTCTGGTGGCCTGGTGGTCCGTAAATTTGCCACTGGGTGAGTCTAATGATGTAGGTCTTCATAGCTCGATGCATGAAAAATGCTCTCTGCCACTAAATGGCGGTGACGTCACCACGGCGCATGTACCAGGCCAGAGTGTCGAAGGCTCGCATGTACCAGGCCAGAGTGTCGAAGGCTCGCTGACAGGAGGTCACGGGACAGACCCAGGTGCCATGGCCTAACTGACTGAGATAGATAGATGTGCATTATTACTGCAGAAAAATACCAAGTGAGGTTGCAAGCTCTTTACGGGACTCCTACGACACAACACACATGCGAATTGCTGACAATCATAAAACATATATACAAGATTCATAAATAACCAAATTTAAATCAACCAACAAAAAACATTTACACGTAGCATTGCACACATTTTTCAACTAACCGGATACGATTAAGATAACTGAACACAACACGCGCAAACAATAATAACGCACAGCGCGGCGTTAGCGGAATGCGCATGGAAAAGCAGTGGCGCACCAACACACCCTCACGAACGAACGTGCCGGAGGCTGTAACGGCACACACGCACCACATGGGCGGTGGCACGGCGCGAGGTTGGCACGACGCCAGGTTGGCACGACACATGCGCATGACACTGGGTTGGCACCGGCATGCGTACACGAAGCGGCGCGGTTTGGAACCGCGGCTGGGACCACGTGCACTTTGCTCGCGGCGCGGCGCCCATCCGTGCGCACCACTCGCTGCATGCGGTGACGTAAGCGCTCCGAGTAAGGCTTTGTAAACAAACCGTAATCGCGTCTGCATAACGAGAGGAAGGACGGGTATCCCACGGGAGAGCCGGCACCCGACACCCACAAAGGCCGGAAGGCGGCCCGTGCTTGTGCAGCGTGGGTGCCGGATTAATAATAATAATAGCATTTATATAGCGCCTTTCACCCGAGGGTCACAAAGCGTTGGATTATGTTTGGGATTGTGTTTTCATGAGTCCCTAGTGCAGTCTGTAAACGTTGCCACTAGGGAGACAAAGGCGGCCGGGCGTGGTGCTGGTCACCCACCTCTTCGTGTGCCGTGTTGACCTTCATAGGTGCTCGCTAACGGCACTTGACCCTACAGTCTGTTAACGCTATACGGGGGATCTTTGTTGTTTTGCGCGTGTTGGGTTGGAGTGGGGAGCGGTGGTGTCGCGGTTAGCGCGCTGCGCAACGAACCTGGCGACTCGAGTTCGATTCCCGCTCACGGACAACACGAGTGCCGATTTTATGAACCGGTCCTTGGCCTCACCTAGGTCGAATCAGCCTCTAATGAGTATCTGGTGCGGTGTGTAAAAATTATCACTAGGGAGACAAAGGCGGCCCGGGCGTGGTGCTGCCCAACCACCCGCTGTCGGCCTTCACAGGCGCTACTCGCGAACAGCACTTAGCCCAACGATCTATGTGGGCTACACGGGGGAGCTTTGTATTTGTTTGAGTACAGTATTGTTGTGCGTTTTAGTGAGCCCCAATTAAATTGACAAACAGTGCTCGCGTCAGCATTGCATGCGGGCGCTTTGTCTCCGGAATAAATGACGCTAACCTTACCGTACGTGCATTCATTTATAAAAACGGAGCCGACTCAGGCGTGGGCCAAGCCACCGTCAAATCGTTATAATGATACAACTTGTAACGCGCCGCGCAACTTCCACGCCTGGTCATGAACGAGACACGGATACGGAGGCGTAGCGAGGAAACCGCAGAGGGGGTGGGAGTCAGCCAGGCGGTCACACCGGCGCCAACCTGCCAACACTGTGTCCTATATATTACGACGTTATCAGACAAACAATTAACGGGTGTTTTTTAGTTGTGGAGCCGAAACAAGAGTACCCGGAGGAAACCCACGCAGAACAGTGGAGAGAACACACAATTCCACGCAGAAAGGCTCCCAAGGTGGGAATTAAACTGCCTGTGTATTTTGGACTATTTTATTAGAAAAATGTGTGCAATGCTAGGTGTAATTTTTTTTGTTGGTTGATTTCAATTTGGTTATTTATGAATGTTGTCTATATTTTAATTATTGTCAAAAATTCGCACGTTCGTTGTGTCGCAGGAGTCCCGTAAAGAGCTTTGCAAGCTCACTGGGTATTTTTCTGCCGTAATAATAAACAGCTATTTATCTATCCGGCAGGACTTTCCGTACGTGAGGCGCATATGTCACCGCCACACCACCTTGCCAATTACAGGTTTGATTTGCGACCAAACCACGTTCAAATGCCGATCACAACTAACGTGCTTTGGCCGCAAATCAAACCTGGGTCACGGGGCTCATAAAGAGGTTTGCCATCCAGTGAAAAGCAGCACACATCTATCACCAGGAGGCCCCTGTATTCGTCTTAAGCGTGATGTGGGAATTATACACGGCAGCAGTCATCACCCCCTTCCTGGCAGGCTAATGCCCACTTGCAGCCCAGGTGTTGAGTGACCTTGTGCCTCGATGGGACGGCTGTCAAACGTGTGCTGAGATGATGTGATGTAAGTCGCTTGTGACGTACATACGTTTCGAGACGCCCTGGCCTAAAGGGCGCTCTGTCCAAAACAAATCGTGCTTATTATTGTTAAGTCTACTCAATCTGTTTTTATAGTCTGGTCTGATGAGGCAAATGTACCTCCACGTATACATTTGTGACGAGAGTAAACATCACAATGGTGTGGTACTTATAACACGAGTGGATAATTAGGGTAAATATACAGAATGGTAACGGACACGTCTATTAAAGAAATCGATCTATGCGGTATTGATCGAGGGCTGCTAACCGTCCCGGATCGGCCGCGACTCCACTGGAATTGGCATCAAACTCCCGGTGATGATTTAATTCAATCCGGGAGATTTTAAATAGGAACAACACCATCAGTGACATTACGTCAAACGTTGGGACAAACAAAAATCTGCCGGAATAGGTTTAGTCAGAGTTGACAACCGCAAAATGAACAGATGGGGCCTCAGTCGATATTAAACTGGAGCAGACCGTAGCAAAGTTCCTAGGTTCACTACAAGATATGGAGAAAAAGCTTCTGTGGCAACTGTGCCACGTGTCTGGAACAATATAGCCATGAGCTTGAAGCTATAGTCAATACCGTCCATTAATAAACTTAGATCCCAGTTAGAATTTCAATCTCTGCCTAGTTGTGATTGCTAATCTTGATTCATGTTCACTCTCACCCATTCCATTAGCCTGAAAGGGAAATTAAGACTATAATTTACATAACTCATAAATAACTCAGTGACAGACGCACAAATCAATGCACGCAATTTGAGCGTAAAATCAATGTAATCGACAAAACCGAGGAGTTGTTACTTGTACAGTATTCAGGCTCTTGGAAGAATCACTAGGCCTTGAATGTGAAGCCTCGGGGCCCGTGGGGACTGCTGCCGTTCGGAATTGACATTGGCCCAAGCATCTTATCACACGGAGGAATGCAGCTGCACACACAAACGCCCCCTTATCACGCCGAATAGTCGTTGGGCCGCGCATGTAAATTAACGCAGACACTGGGGGTTGTCCACCAACGTCACCGAATACTTCAAGTCACACGGAACCCATACATCAGCGTCCAGCAATGCTTGTTTAAATTTCAATGGCACAATGTTCTTCTGCCGCACAACCCCCTGCCCCGGCTCTCTTGACACGTCAAACATTCACAAACCCTCTCCGTGTGTTTATCTTGAACATAACACATTTTCGGATCTGTGCCACCAATGGCAGGGCGGCACGGTGGCGTAGCGGTGAGTAGCGCTGCCGCCTCACGGCAAGAAGGTCCCGGGTTCGGATCCCATCTCTGGTGCCTTTTTGTGTGAAGTTTGCATGTTCTCCCCGTGTCCACGTAGGTTATCGCCAGGCGCTCCGGTTTCCTCCCACAGTCCAAAGACACGCGGCTGCATAATTAATTGGCCTGCTGAGTAAATTGCCCCCGGTGCCCTGTGATAGACTTGCGTCCCATCCTGGATATAGCCCTGCCTTGCGCCCTGTGTCTGCCGGGATAGGCGCCGGCTCACTGCAACCCTGTACAGGATTAAGCGGTTTCTGACGACAGATTAATGATCTTCTTTGCGATTCTTCGAAGCGCGATAGTTAAATTACAGTTTCCCATTTACTTACACAGCCCCTTGCATTTTCATTGAACTCCGCAAGGTCTTTTGAGCTGCAGAGGTTGGGTAGTAGAGCACAG
>JAZEWU010000007.1:590113-608414 GCA_036362915.1 Geotria australis | reverse complement strand
TGTTTCGGGAACCGACTTTCAATTTGGTGTTTTTGACGTGCTCCTTAAAGGAGAGAGTGCGGTCCAGGGTTACTCCAAGGTAGACAGGGTGCTTATGAGCGAGTGATTATATAAGTGTTGTTTCCAGAGGTAAAACACCAACGGCTTAAACTACCATCCGACCACAATGTGGTGAGCAGCACAGGATGGAGATTCAGGCGTCGTCCGAAGTTATTGCTCCTGCCGAGGGCCTTTCGTCCCATGAGCCACCCAAGGCAGCGATTCCCTTTAAACGCCTAAATGAATCCATTACATTTTAATTCACCCATTTTTTTCCAGCTATTCCCCTCTAGTGCTGAATATATTTTAGTCCAAACCATGGATTTTTCAAATCACATATTAATGCATCGTGGTATTTGAACTTTGGCTCGTTCATATTTAACTGCCGTCAGAGTTGATTCACTTTACAGCTAGTGACGATCAACATCATTCACGTTAAAAATCATATACGTTAGATTAGTATCTCAGCTTTGTTACATTGCCTTTACAGTATTTCAGCTGTTAAATTCTGTTTGCTCGATTAGCATCTCGGTAAGATGGATTCCTATTCGTGCAGCTCTCAAGCAACAAGGGGACCCATACATCACAATGGAGACTAACTAAAGATATTTTTAAGAACTTACATTAGCCCAACATCTTCACCATACTTTTTAGATCATCAAGAGTGGATGCTTTCATTAGCTTATTAAATCCCAAATAAGCCATTAAAATATTGAATGCGAAATGGTGTGGTTTATGTGTTTATGTTCCGCACAATGTTGTTTTGGGGACAGTGTGGTAAGGGGAGTTGAAGCCATAAGCTCACTGCGCTTGATAACAAAAAACAAGTTGAATTTGCAATGAACAACACGTGGCACAGTATTCGTTCAACGTCGCAAGGTATTCGTTCGAAGAGAGAACGACTCAGAGACGCAAAGAAAACGGCAGAGGTCGGGTCCAGGCAAGTGAAAACATCTCTCGTGTAAACACCGAGGCTTGAAGGCAATTTTGCGGGCACTCTCCTTATGTAAAGTGTTTGCCTTTCGTAAACGTTTCGCAATCACGATACGTAAGCGAAGGTATGTCGTGACAGGTTTTTTTGTTTAAAGCGGTTCTCTCCCCCCCGTCACGAATTCTCGTAGGCGTGCGACGCAACGATCCATCTCGCACCTACGAAATAAGTCAACTTTATCGCTCGAGCTCCGCAGTGGGCAAACTTTTGGGCGTGTGCCCTTCCATTGATCCCATTAGTGTCGACCAACAGCCATCACCCTCTCTGTCAGCGACGAGTCCAGCACAAGCCCTCTTTACTTTGCTGAACGATCAACACGAAAATCTTTAACTCGGGCACGTTCTGTATAATACGTAGGCATATCGCCAGGGTGGAGCAGTGGAACGTCCGCACCCCATAGAAACAATGGTCTAGCCCGAGGCGGTTCGATTCCCGCCTTGGGCGCCTTTCTGTGTGGAGTCTGTGTGTTCTCCCCTGTTCAGCGTGGGTTTCCTCCGGGTTCTCCGGTTTCCTGCCACAACTTAAAACAATACTCATTAATGAATTGACCGATAACATCCTAATACATAGGAAGCAGTGTGTGGCAATATTTTGGTGCCGGAAAACTGCCTGGCTGCCTCCTCCACCTCTCGCCTCCGAGTCGTTCTCTCGTCGAATGACGACCAACATTATTCCCTGCGCGTTTTCAGCGGTTTATTATTATTACTGTATTATTGTATTTAAGTTGTTTTAGGTAAAATATGTCCTATATACTAAGACAAACATTTGACTAATTGACGCTAGATGTGAACAGTACGTAACTGTTCCGACTTGCATACAAATTCGACTTGCAGACAGACTTAAAAGCGGAACTCGTTCGTAACCCGGGGACTGCCTGCACTCCGTGTTAAGAGCCATTCCCATCGCTGACTTGGAACGGCAAGACTCTCTAGCCGTAGCCACTTGTGGCTGATAATGGATTATTTTCAGATGCCACGGGCTGTTAAACAAGTACGTATGCGCGGGGAGACGCGCTGTGACGGCGGCGTGAAAACAAACGTCCCTCGGTGGCGTGTGCGCGCACACGGGCGCGGGGCAACAACAGGGCTCGTGTGAAGACGGGCACGTGTGTGCGACATCGGTCACGTTTACTCCGCTGCTAAGTGAAAGTGTCCCCTGTGCCAACACCACCAGCTCCAGTCTCGGCAGCTGCGGTTCGCCTCTCGTTCCATAACCGTCGTGGAGCTCAGTCAAAGAGTCAAAGATCCCCTATTTAGCCTGAACAGACTGTAGGGACAAGTGCCGTTAGCGAGCACCTATGCAGGTCGACACGGCACACGAGGGGGTGGGTGACCAGAACCACGCCCGGCCGCCTTTGACTCCCTAGTGGCGATGTCTACACACCGCACTAGGTACTCATTTGAGGCTGAGTCGACCTAGAGGAGACCCAGGACCAGATTCGTAGCCCGATGCGCTAACCACTGGGCTACCGGTCCCACCAAAAGTGGCCCACTGGGCACTCGCATTCCATGCCCGGCTCCAAGCCAGCGAGTCGGGCATCTTACCCATTTAAAGTTTGAGAATAGGTTGAGATCGTTTCGGCCCCAAGACCTCTAATCATTCGCTTTACCGGATAAAACTGCTGCTGCCGAGCGCCAGCTATCCTGAGGGAAACTTCGGAGGGAACCAGCTACTAGATGGTTCGATTAGTCTTTCGCCCCTATACCCAGGTCGGACGATCGATTTGCACGTCAGAACCGCTACGGGCCTCCACCAGAGTTTCCTCTGGCCTCGCCCTGCCCAGGCGGAGCTCAGTATATATATATACACAGATAGAGAGCTAGATGTGTATTTTTACAGCAGAAAAATACCCAGTGAGCTTGCAAGCTCTTTACGGTACTCCTGCGACACAGCGAACATGCGAATTGCTGACAATAATAAAATATATACAAGATTCGTATATACCCAAATTTAATTCAACCAAAAAAACAAGTACTGAGAAATTGTTTATTTTCGTTGTTTTGAAGTTTGTTGTCGAAGGAATCGCTTTCAGAGCTTGCAAGCTCACGGGGTATTTTCTGCTGTAATAATAAACATCTATCTGTATCTGCAATCCCTCTCCTTCACGACGTTTCACCTCCCGTGTAGAGAGGGGGGGGGCAGCCCTTAAGAGCAATTCTCAAATGACTGTTATTGTCTCATCCTCGTGAACGGCCAGCACTCGTCAGAGTTGACGTAACCACTAAAGCTGTGGGCTAAATGACTCCCAAGATCACACTCACGCTAATATTAGTATGGATTTCCAGGCCGCAGTCATCAATGCCATCTTCATGAGGGACACCTTGGAAGGCTTCCACCCACAGATTACGGGCGGCAACAAGTACACACACGACTGTGTGCATGATGTTCAGATTATTCATTGCTTATAGATAGATGGATGTTTATTATTACAGGAGAAAAATACCCGGTGAGCTTCTGAACTCTTTACGGGACTCCTGCGACACAACAAGCATGCATTTGGTGTGCTGATGCTTCTAAACCAAATGCGACAACGGAGCACATTTCAAAACCATCGAAGGGATTATTTCCGACGTGTTCTGTTCCAACCTCAATAAGGAAAACCTTTGGCTTGCCTTCCCCTCCGGTTTCAAAAAACAATAGTAAGAGCTGGCAGGCAGACACACCAAACTAGGAAAGCTGGACAGAAAAACCAAAATTCTGCAAGCAACGATTGCTTGCCTAATAAAGCCAGTGTCTGCTTTTTAAAGTGCTTGCGTGCGTGTGCGCGTGTGCGTCTAGGTTTGACTGGGCCCCACAGTGAGTCACCTTAGCGGCATGCGCGCGGTGAGCTAATGTTCAGAGCGGGTCAGCACTCGGCAGACTTAAATAGCCCCGTCTGCCTGGTTACCCCGAAAACACTGCCTCGCAAACACGAGCACACGCTTCAGCTGACGACTGCAAATGACTGCTCCTCGGCTCCAACGCAGACGCGCGGCACGCGGGGAGCAGGCGCGCCGCCCGGCCAAATCGCGCCGGCCTTTCCCGCAAGCACGGCACACGCCACCGGGCCACCGGGCCATCGCTCGCTCGCTCGCTCTCTGTCGTTGGCCCCAACGCGAGACGCTAAACAAAACAAACGTGCGTTCCGGCCAGCGAGTTTGATATTGGTTTGTCCGCTCAGCCACCGCTCGTGTGCCAGGGATCCAGGATCCACGCATTACAGCAGAGGTGTCTGGAGCAGACGTGCGATTGTTGATTCGCAAGTTGTCAAGATTATTGCTCTTAGGAGCCGCTCTTTTCGGGATAGCCGTGTCGATCGTTCCTCCTCTCTCTCCTTCGCGACGTTTCGCCTATCGCGTGGAGTCGTGATCTTGCCTTAAAATTCTGCTGAGAATGGACAACCGTTGAGTTATGTGAAGGGGGTTTATTTAGCATCGTTTCAGCATCATTATGCTGGTGCCGTCAGTGGAAGATGTTTTTGCCGCGTTACACAATCTCAAATTATTATCCATCCATCTATTATCATAAACTGCTTAATCCTGTACAGGGTCGCGGTGATCTGGAGCCTATCCCGGCAGACGCAGGGCGCAAGGCAGGGATATACTCAGGATTGGATGTCGGTTCATCACAAGGCACCGGGGGCGATTTAGTCCGCAGGCCAATTAACCTATGCAGCAGCATGTCTTTGAACTGTGGGAGGAAACCGGAGTGCCAGGCAAAAACCCATGCGGACACGGGTGAGATAACATGCAAACTCCACACGGAAAGGTACCCGATCCGGGATTCAATCCCGGGGGCCTTCTTGCTGTGAGGCAGCAGCGCTACGCACCGCTACGCCAGCGTGCCGTCCCACTGAACCCATCAAACGTATGCGAGTGTGCCGACGGGAAGGCCAATCAGGCCCGGAGGATGTTGTTCACGCGCGCACGTTCAAGAGGACATGGCCGCCTGTGTCCGAGAAGCGCTCCCTGAAACCCGGCACGGCACCGGAACTGTGCAACGGAAACGATGCGCCTGGGAGCCTCGCGTCAGCATGGAGACACTTTACACAGGCGGCTAGAAATAGCAAGTGAGGAGCACAGAAATCCGGGACAACCTCAGAGCAGAGTCGCTGCTCCCTCGGATGGAGAGGAGCCAGGTGACGTGGTTTGGGCATCTGGTAGGCTCCCCCGGGAAGTCTACCAGGCACGGCTCACTGGGCGGAGACCTAGAGGCCGACCCAGGACACGCTGGAGAGATTAATATCCTTCGGCTGGCCTGGGAACGCCTGGGAATCCCCCAGAAAGAGCTGGAATCTGTTGCTGAGGAAAGGGATGTCTGGTCCACTCTCCTTGGACTGCTGCCACCGCGACCCTCACCAGGACAAGCGGTTTAGAAAATGGATGGATGGCTTGAAATAGCAAGGCGGCGAAGCCCGTGAGCCGGCAGCGCACCCCCCTACATGGACAGGTGCCCCCGTACACCCCCCTCCACACGGCCCACGAAGCACTCTGGCTGGCACCGATCAATTAGAATAATATGCCACCGCGCTATCCACACAGGACACCCTAAAGACCTCGCATCACTACTCCGGCCACTCGCCTCAACACGATCCCGCACTCTACGCAGCTCATCGCAGCACCGACTCCACACACCGCGCTCACGCACAGCCTTCGCGCAACGCCGCTTCTCGGTCGCGGCACTCACAGCATGGAACAGCCTGTCGCCACATCTATTACGCCTAACACAGTCCCCCACAACCTTCATAAAACTTTTAAAAAGTCACCTCTTCACCGACTCACAACACAGCGACTGAGCCGGGCTCCGCGCCTCCGAATCAACGGTAGCAACGCGCCCGGAGAATATGCGCGCGTTACAAATATATATTATTAATTACACCGAATGCAACTCCGTGCGTGTCTGTGTGTCCCATGTGCTGGCAACATCACAGTGAGCAACATTCCTCATTGTCGAAGGACAGCCAGTACCATCCTGAGCCGTTAGTTCCTTTGCCCGCCCCCCCTCCCGGGGGCTCAATTCCTAACGTTCGGAGAGAAAACGACCCAGAGGCACGAGGAAACCGCAGAGAGGCGGGGGGGAAGGCAGCCACGCGGTTAGCCAGCGTCAACATTTGCTGGACAATCTATCCTATATAATATGATGTTGTCGGCCAGTTAAGCAACGAGTGGGGGTTTTTGTTGTGGGAGAAAACCGCAGGATTCACAAGAAACCCACAGAGAACGGGGAGAACACACAAACTCCGCACAGAAAGGCGCATGAGGCAGGTATCAAACCGCCTCGGGTAGGACCTTATTCCTGCGAGCAGGGGCGGATGTTACCACTGCATAACTACCCTGCCTCCTTCATCCAGCAGTGGATAGACAACATCTGCTGACGACAATCACCGGCTGTTCGTGTCTGCACATGCACAACCACGGTTACGTTTCCAGAAGCACGGATACTGTACTAGACTGGTGAACTCGTTTCCCAGCTTTTAACGTCATTTTACAATTACAGTCCTAGAAAAAACATCAATATTGACACGAAGTCAAGTTAATTCTGGGGTTCCATTTCTCACGCAAAGTTCAGTGCGGCGCTGCGACCGATGCATCTGATTTCCGTAACATACGTAGCTTTGAAGCAGCGAGCTGTTTTTGTTTTCAATCAGGGGGACTGTTTATGTAATAACGCTGCCAAGCCTCACAATTAAAATGAGTTCAATTCAGTTCAGCGTCAACACCCGTGCCATGGCGAACTCTCGCCGCCGGCACCGCACTAAAAACCCGTACAGTACCTGGCACTAAAAACCCGTACAGTACCTGGCACTAAAAACCCGTACAGTACCTGGCACTAAAAACCCGTACAGTACCTGGCATAAACAAGAAGGAGAATGTACACATCCATAATGTAACCTTGTTTATTACGCAGTGGCCAATGAAACGATGCTAAATAAATAACTAACTCTGCCGGCCCGTGCTACCCAACAGCAAACCCTTTGCAAATCACTTGACTGACAGGAAGCCCTGCTCTCTAGAGGTGTCTAAGAGCATTGATTAGAACGCACGCAATGCAGGTGTTGACTGATTTTTAGCCAAAGAGGGTTCTTAACTGTTCTTAACTGTTACAGACTGTGCCACGTTGATGGCATATGAGTGAATAAATGCACAGTGTGGAGGAGTGTGTGTCATGAGTGTAACTGTGGGGAGCGGTGGCTCAGTAGTTAGTGCTCTGGGCTACAAACCTGAATCAGTAAATAAAGTTGAACTGAATTGAATTCATAACCCGGGGACTGACTGTATCTTAGAACACAGGCAGTGCTATCTAGCGCTAAGAAGTCACGCTTGTCACGTACAGTACGTTGTTCAGCCAGCAGCGTGTCCTGAGAGACCGCCGCGAGCTCGCGTTGCAACGGCATCGATTGTCCGGCAGATGTTACGCGCGATGTTAGCGGGACGCTAATGGAGGCGGTCGCGCATCAATTTCCTTGCAAGAATCCAGGAAGCTGTAGTGTCTGCACGGCGCTGACCTTTCAACCTGCTAATCCTCTCCAGATTCCGCTAATTTCAGATTCCTGCAGAGCACTGTTTGACGCATTACCAGATACACGCACGAGAGCAAGCAACTGTGGCCAGAATAGTGTCTACGTTGTAGCAATGTGACGTCCAGTGCTATAAATCAGCGTCCGCTTCGTTAGAGATTGTGGGCCCCAATCATTCGTTGGAAAATATACAAAGTCACATCATCATCTGTCACGGGAGGTGTTTGGCCATACTTCACCACACTCGCCGGTGCAGATTGCGGATGGAGGATGAGGGGGACACGGGACCTGTACAGATACCATTCTCCGCAATCGAACATTAGTCACTGGAAATTTAACACGAAGGCTTTCGTGACCAATGTCATCCATAGTCTAGCTCTTTTTATGAGTTCGGTAAACGTAAGAAATATAAGTGTCGCAAAACCGCCTCCACCCATTCACGGGACAACCCTTTACTGATTGGCTGTGTCGGGTGGAGGCACTTATATTTTTTACGTGACCTAACTCGTAAAAAGAGCTAGACTATGGATAGGTCACTGGGTTTAGAGTGCGCCGCGCTCCCCACCGCAGCACCGCTCCACCACACCATCCGTACATAGAGTAAACATAATAACGCGTGGGCGACGCGTCTGTAGGGCCGTGTGAGTTCACCACCGCACCTAGCGTACACAGGCGGCGTCACCGTCCACAAAGCGTCGGCAACGGATGGTCGTCATGCAACACGCGTGTAGGCAAGCGAGCTCAGCGCTCGCCGAGGTGCGTACGAGTGTGCGAGACGTTTCACAGCGGTGCGAGCCGTGTCCCTCGTGAGAGAAACCCTATACGCTACACGCACGGCTGCCCGGTGCCGCACATGTTCCCATCGCGAGCTCCGCCCTCCTGTCCAAGCGGCGGGGAACGGCGCGGCGTTGCAGGCGATCAGATTTACGGAGAATATACGCTCAGCACCGGCGCTACCATTAGGCCAACTAGGCAGCCGCCTAAGGCGCAGAGAAGTTTCAGTAACTTTGAATTATATTTCGGATTTTTTTTTATTCACGTAGATGTAATTTTGTGTTTTTGTTGATGGCATAAGTATTTTTTCTACAAAACATCTGTTCTTAAAAATTGAAGTTAGCAATTTTTTTTATTGTGGGTGGGGGGTGCAAGTAGCTGGCCTTGCCTAGGATGCAAAATAGTCTGGCGCCGGCCGTGTGTACGCTTCCCGCGGATCGTTCGAGTCGACACACGCTGCCGGGTTCACCTTCAGCGCACCGGCCCCGAGCCGCTTCTCCTCGGCGATGCCTGCAATAGTGTCACGCGTGTGTGCCAATGACAGGGCGCGGCGCGTCGCTGTGTTAAACAAAATAGAACGTAAATATTGCACCTACAGTATCTCCGAAACTTGGGCGCCGTGGTCCAGTAACGTGGATTTATTTGCCTTACATTTATAACGCGTGGCACATATTCATTCAATGTCGAAGATATTCATTCGACGAGAGGAGGACTCAGAGGCGTGAGGAAAGCGCAGAGGCGGAGGAGGCAGCCAGGCGGTTTTCCGGCGCCATATTGCCACACACTGCTTCCTATATATCTCCGGGCACTCCGGTTTCCTCCCACCATTCGAAGACATGCTGCCAGGTTTATTGGCCTACTGAGTAAATTGCCCCAGGTGCCCTGCGATGGACTGGCGTCGCATCCTCGGTATACCCCTGCCTTGCGCCCTGTGTCTGCCGGGATAGGCTCCGCTCACCGCGACTCTGTACAGTGTACAGGATTTAGCGGTTTATGACAATGGATGAATGGGGAGACTTCCAGAAAAATGTCTCTTGGATCCCGACTGATAAAGCACGTATAAAGGTCAAGAGGTCACAATCAGTCAGAAAAAGTGACAAGTTTAGAAAGAAGATTCGGCTGAACCGCGTAAATACTGTGAGCACTACCAAGGCGGCAAAACATTTCCCAGGTTCAACACAGGCGACAGCAACTTCATGCAAATGGGTTGGCACACTGTTCAAACATGTCCATTGTGTCAGAGTGGGGACCGTGCCCCGCGGCTATTGAGCATTCAGCGCCTCTGGTGAACACAGATAAAGATCCCCGTACAGCCTTAAATGAGCGTAGGGTCAAGTGCTGTGAGCGGAGCACCTAAAAAGGCCTTCAGGCCACACGATGGGGTGGGTGGCCAGCACCACACCTGCCAGCATTTGTCTCCCTAACGACGATGTTTGCAAATCGCACTAGATACTAATTTGAGGCTGAGTTGACCTAGGGGAAGCCCAGAACCTCTGGCGAACACACGCTCACGGCCTCAACGGGGCGTGTGCCGTGTTCACATCGCGATCGCCTCCCCGAGCTCGAGTCTCATTGAAACGCCACCCCGGAGCACATTGGTGGGCAGGGGCCATCTTAGTGATTCTGCTCACTGACAGATCGGGGCCCCGATGGTGTAAACAAGCGGAAAGGAGCACTTTCATCTTATATAAATAATCTCGCGTACACAAAATAAGAAAACGTTTACCCAAGATGCGTATCTGCAATGTCATGGATGGTTTACGCTCCAGTCCCGGAGGCCCCATCCAGCAGGAACCACAATAACAACAAGCACTGCTGTAATGTATCCGAAAAGGTTCTGCTGGGTCTCAAAAAGCCTCTCTCAGGAAGAGCAAGCATTTTGTTGACGTTTGACCAGGTGTACAGCAGGGGTGTCCAAACTTTTTTTCCTGAGGGCCACATACAGAAAAATATACGAAGGACTGGGCCACTCACAATACAGTTAAGCGCAAATATTATGTGTGGGCCATAGACCATTATATTTTTAGACTTTGATACGTGCCAATTAAAAATGGATGGCGGGCCGCAGTTGGCCCGCGGGCCGTAGTTTGGACACCCCTGCTGTACAGGGTCGCGGTGAGCCGGAGCCTATCCCGGCAGACACGCGGCGCAAGGCAGAGCTATACACAGGAGGGACTCCAGTCCATCACAGGGACTCATCGCTCCTCCGACGGTTCAATACCGCAGCGGTCGCGGCGACGGCGGCCGGTTTAGCGAAGGCCCCACGCGCGGCGGCGGCGTGGCACGCCGGCTGGCCAGCCGGCCGGCCGGCCGGCCGACCCACTCGCCCACCCAGCCCCTCCCCCGAGCGCGGGACAGACACGCGGCCGACCCAACGGCGCCGACTCACCGGGGAAGGCGTGCGGGTCGGGGCAGCCGCGTCGCAGGCACTTGGCGCAGAGCACGTGCAGCGTGTAGTGCAGGCCGGGCCACTCCTGCAGCAGCGTGCTCAGCTCCTCCACCAGGGGCAGCACCGCCTGCCACGCCGTCCACACGTTGGCCAACGCGGCGTGGCTCGAGATGCAGACGGCGGCCGGGCCGCCCGTGCTCGCCGCCTCGTCGCCGGCTTCCGAGCAGTCCGCCGCTCCTCCCGGGTCCTTGGCCTCCTCTTCCTCCTCCTCGTCGTGCTGCCGCTGCTGCTGCTGTTTGGCCGCGGAGGGGTCTCCGTCCGGGACGTCGGATCCCCGGGAAGGCCCGCGGTGGCGGGGCAGGGGGGGCCTCCAGCGGCGCACGCTGAGCGTGACGGGCACCTTGCCGCGGTGCGCGCACACGCAGTGGCGACCGTCGGCGCGTTCCACCACGTGGGGGTTCACGCGGGCGCTGTACCTTCAACCCGCCGCGGGGTCGGGGGTGGGCGATACCGCTTCACAATCAGCCACTGTTGTAATCCTGCACAAAACACGCAGTCCCCCTTTCCCAGAATTCAGCGCAAATCCGGGACAACCTCAGGGTAGAGTCGGTGCTCCTTCTGATTGAGGGGCGCCGGTTGAGGTGGTTCGGGCATCTGGTAAGGATGCCCCCTGAAAGGCTCCCCCGGGTAGTCTACCAGGCACGGCCCACTGGGCGGAGACCTTGAGGCCGACCCAGGACACGCTGGAGGGATTATATCCTTCGGCTGGCCTGCGAACGCCTGGGAATCCCCCAGGAAGAGCTGGAATCTGTTGCCGAGGAAAGGGATGTCTGGTCCACTCTCCTTGGACTGCTGCCACCGCGACCCTCACCAGGACAAGCGGTTTAGAAAATAGATGGATGGATTAAATCCTCGTCATCCGAGCGAGCAGTGTTTCACGGTAGGAAGTTTCCCTCGGCTTCAATTGGCGTAACGCGAGCCTCCGTCAAAATAAAACACGCTAGGATGTGGCGGCAAACGCCTGTAATCCGAGTGGGGTTGGTGGACCACGTCAAGATCATCATATGCTGTTTGTTGCTGGCCACTTCGGCTTTTGGGCCGTGCTCAGCCGCCGGTTGAAAGAAAAAAAGCGAGTGATATCAGCTGCTCTGTCGCCGCAGTTTTACGATCTGCGTGATAGCGGCGCAGCCGATGGGTGCACGAGGTGCCCATACGCTAAAATTGTCCCCACAAATGTACTGAAAAATAAAGCAGAGAAAACCCAATTGCACAACGGGATTTGTTTGTGCAGCCGGTGGTGGCCTGCCTACCACGGTCGGTTTATTCGAAAAATCCAGGCTTAATCTGAAGTGGAAGTCCGGACTCAAGCAAGAATTTCTGTGGTTCTCTGACACCAGTGTCATATTTGGTTTCCTAGAGCCACCCACACGCCAGCCGTGGCAGTCTTTAAACATTCCACAAACTCCTAACATTCCACGCCTGACTCACATACCCTGCACACATTCATCAAAGGCTTTATCGTGTCTCCCCCAGTAAGCCATCCTGCAGACCACCTTCTGTATCAGGACTATGGTGCTAATTCAGCGTGTGAGCTGAGCGGGTAGCCCAGTAGCACCTGCAATATATTTAGGACTACTCCAATGCTTAAAAAGAAAACACATCTTTACATGGGCCTTTGGGCGGCATGGTGGCGCGGTGAGTAGCGCTGCTGCCTCACAGCAAGAAGGATCCTGGCTTCGAATCACGGCTCGGGTGCCTCTCTGTGTTAAGTTTGCATGTTCTCCCCATGTCCGCGTAGGATTTCGCCGGGCACTCCGGTTTCGTCCCATAGTCCAAACACATGCTGCAGCATAGGTTAATTGGTCTGCTATCTAAAAATTGCCTCCGGTGCCCTGTGTTGGACTAGCGTCCCATCCTCTATATAGCCCTCCCTTGCGCCCTGTGTCTCCCGGGATAGGCTCCGACTCACCGTGACCCTGTACAGGATTAAGCGGTTTCTGATAATGATGACGTATTAATTCACTGTCGAAGGTACTCATTCGACAAGAGAACGACCCAGAGGCGCGAGGAAAGCACAGAGAGGCGGAGGAGGCAGCCAGGCGGTTTTCCAGCACCATATTGCCACACATTGCTTCCTATATATTAGGATGTTATCGGTCAATTAATTAATGAGTATTTTTTTCCCATCACACATTTCTCATTGGGAGACACAGCCCCGACATCTTCTGTACAACTGTAACCACTTGTAGAGGACTCAGAGAACTGCTGCATGTATCAGGCCACAGAGCTGCTCTCTCTTGCTCTCCTTTAAATAAACAGAGAAGTGCCGACTGACAATGCGGGTGAATCAAATTTCAAATTTCAGCACGACGAACGTACAATTTTCATATTTTAAAGGTATTTGACGCGTAAATTACGCTAATGAACGACAACACAAAAGTCGCGTGCGTCAACTTTCTGCGATTTCCGACCGAATCGACGTGAGCGTGTCGGATGTCTGCGAGAGGAGTCAGCTGAGCGACAGCAGGTGTCGTCGGCTTCACTTGACACGAGAACAGGTGGTGGCAGCAACTGTGTCGAGCTTTGAGCCTCACCCACTGCATGCTTGCTTGCTTACGTTACGCCCACACGCCACTCATCAATGGAGATACAGGCAGTCCCCGGGTTACGAACGCCCGCCTTACAAACGCCCGTACTTACGTACCGACCTCCGTAAAGCCTATTATTTTAAAAAATCGAGTTACATACAATAGTTCGTACTAACGAATGGACGGACTACTTTGCGGGACGCTCGAAACACTGCGCGTTTTCATTTATTACATTTATTGCCCTTGTGCAGCGCTTTGTGACCCTCGGGTGAAAGGCGCTATATACATTGATATTATTATTATTACTGTGTTATTATATTTAAGATGTTTTAGGTAAAATATATACTATATACTAAGACACACGTTTGACTAATTGACGCTCGATGTGAACCGTACGTAACTGTTCCGGCTTACATCCAAATTCGACTTACAGACGGACTTAAAAACGGAACTCGTTCGTAACCCGGGGACTGCCCGTATACTCCGTTCCGGACCGTACCGGCTTACTTTCACCTCTGGGTACGACCAAAAAAAGTCTGCCCGCGGGTAGGTGGAGCCGGTGCGGAGGTGAAACCCAGGCCAGATCCGCGCCGCGCGGGTTACCTGGAGAAGAGTCCGGGCGGGCAGAAGAGCGGGAATCGGAACTCGACGGTGAGCTGCTCCACCACGAACGCCTGCTCCAGCAGCCCGGCCGAGTTGAGCCACGCCTCGGCGGGCGGCGCCTCCGCGCGCACGTTCCACGGGAAGCGGTACCAGGCGCCCGCCGGGCCGCCCGCGGGGCCGGCGCCGCCCGTGGGGCTGCCCAGCGCCGCCCCGGCCCCTCGGCCCGGCCGCACCCGGTAGCACACGCCCAGCCGCTCCAGCAGCTGCAGCATGAGGTCCGGGTCCTCCTCCTCCTCCTCCTCCTGGTGTTTGTGTTGTTCGTGCTGCTGCCGCTGCCGCCGCTGCGGCCGCAACAGCCACCGCAGCGCAGGCAGGGGCAGCAGGCCGTGCAGCAGGAACCCGCGCAGGCAGTGGCGCAGCTGCGCGGGCCGCACGTCCGCTTCGGCGCGGCGCGACGCCCGCCGCAGGGCCCTAAGCAGGGCCGCGGGCCGGCGCTCCAGCAGCGCGTTCAACGCCTCCAGCAGCCGCGCGGGGCTGTGCCGCAGGGCGCCGCCTCCGCCGCCCGCCGCCGCCGCCGCCCCCTCCTCCCCCTCGCGCCCGTCCAAGTGCAGCAGCCGCCCGCAGGCCCGCAGGTGGGCCAGCGCGCCGCGCAACCGCTCCTCCGAGAGGCCGGCGCCCAGGGCGGCGCGCACGGCCGCGTCGGCCCGCGCCCCGCCGCGCCCCGCGTCGTCGCCGCGGCCCAGCAGCTGCTCCAGCCGGAGCCACGACGCCGGCAGCTCCCGGTGGAGGTCCGGGAAGATGTCGGCGCTCGCCGCCACGGACAGCAGCCGGCGGCGCAGCCGCGCCGCGCCGCCGCCGCCGCCGCCGCTGCTCACGGGCAGCACGGGGGACAGGATCTGAAGCCGGCGGTCGAGCAGGATACCCAGGCGGGCGCCGCGAGCGGCCAGGTTCGCCTCGGAGACGCCGCGGAACGCCGGAGCCGGCGCGTCGGCGAGGCGCTCGTCGCTCGCGGCGGTCGCCGCCGCGGCGGCCGCGTCGACGTCGCTCTTGCAAGTCCTGAGAAGGGCGCAGTCGCTGAGCTCCTGCAGCGCGATGCGCAGGTGGATGTCCAGGCAGCGCTCCTCCACCTCGCGCTCGCCGCACCGGTCCGCGTGCGTGCCCGCCAGGCACACCACGCAGCCCGGCAGCTTGGCGCCGAGCAGCCGCAGGAAGTAGCCCACGGCGCCGTCAAAAGCCGCGGGGGCGTAGCGCTCCAGGTCCACCACGAGCAGGTAGAGCGCCCCCGGCGACAGGAAGAACTGGTGCATGAGCTCGTAGTGCGGCGCCCCCGAAAGGTCGTACACCACGAAGGTGGTGCTGGCGTCGCCGCCCGTCTCCCAGTGGGACACGCGGATACCCTCTCCTCCGCCTCCATCGGCGGCGTCCCCCGCCTCCTCCTCCTCCTCGCCCGGCGTCTCCTCCGTCAGGCAGTTCCTGAGCGCGCTCTTGCCCGAGCCCTCGGCGCCCAGCAGCACCAGCTTCAGCCTGGGCCTGACGGCGGTCCTCTGGTCGGAGAGCTCCCTTTGGTAGGCCGCGATGTGCGCGACGCCCCTCAGGCACACCTCGTAGGGCGGCTGCATCACCGGGTTGTCCTTGATCTTCCACACCTTGACGTTGGCCAGGCGGCCGAAGTTGTCGGGCAGGATGGCGATCCGGTTGCCCTGCAGCACCAGCTCCTCCAGCTGGCCCAGCTCGAGCAGGCCGTCGGGCAGGTAGCGCAGCCGGTTGTTGTCCAGCCAGAGGATGGCGAGCCTGCGCAGGCGCGCCACGCTCTCGGGCACGGCGCCCAGCAGGTTGCGGCTGAAGTACAGCTCCTCCAGGCCGGACAGCTCGCTCACGGCCGCCGGGAAATCCGCGAACCGGTTCGAGGACAGGTTGAGGATCTTGAGGCGCCGCAGCCGGCCGAAGCCCGCGGGCAGCGAGTCCAGGTCGTTTCCGTCCAGCATGAGGTTCTCCAGGCGGCGGAGCTCGCACAGGGCGTCGGGCAGGCCGCGCAGGTGCGCGTTGCTCAGCCACAGCACGGTGAGGCCGCCCAGGCGGCCGAAGCCCTCGGGCAGCCGCTCGATCCTGTTGCCGGACACGTCCAGCTCCTCCAGCTCGGCCAGCCGCAGCAGCTGCTCGGGGAAGGCCGCCAGCCGGTTGTGGTCGATGTCGAGCGTCCGCAGGCGGGACAGGGCACCCAGGCCGGCCGGCAGAAGCTCCAGCTCGTTGAAGCTGACGTCGAGCTCGGTGAGCGCGCTCAGCCCCGCCAGCGCGTCGGGCAGCGAGCGCAGGCGGTTGTGGCCGGCGCTCAGCTTCTGCAGGCTCGCGAGGCCGCGCAGCTCGGCGGGCAGCGCGGCCAGCTCGTTGTGGCTCAGGTCGAGCTCGCGGAGCTGCCCGAGGGCGAGCACGCAGGCGGGCAGCACCGACAGCCGGTTCCGCCGCAGCACCAGCACCTGCAGGGGATCAAGGTAGAAGCGTTCACGTCGCGATCCCTGTCAAGTAACACTTGGTATTACCTGCAAATTCTACCAAACACTTCGAAGCCGAGGAGCTGAAAGGCAACGATGTCCGGAAGCTCAACAGATGCCAGAAGCCCCTCAGTCTGGAGCAAGAAGAGAGGCCAATGCCCGCCGCCTTTAAGGCCAGCACTGACTATTATATCTCTAAATGTTGAAGGGCTGTCTGCAACTAAAGAAGAAACTAAATGGGAAACGGTCATAGAACCATCACGCTTCGAAGAATCGAATCGAATTCGAACCTGCAAATTCTACCAAACACTTCGAAGCCAATGCCCGCACCTCGCCCGGCTCAAAAGACCTTGCAGAGTTCAATAAAAAAATGCAAAGAACTGTGTAAAGAAATGGGGAAACTGTCGTATTAACCCATCACGCTTCGAAGAATCGAAAAGAAGAAGACCAAGCACCTGCAGCTGGGCCAACAGCTGGGCCAGGGCGTCGGGCAGCTCCTCCAGCGAGTTGTTGCCCAGGTCCAGCACGTCCACGGCTTGTTGCTCCTGCTGCAGCAGCACGGACGGCAGCGAGAGGCGGCCGCTGCCGTTCACGCCGAGGGTGAGGCGGCGCAGCTCGGAGCCCAGCTTGCGGGAGCGCGCCGCCGCGTCGCGCCACACCTTCGCCGACTTCATGCCCGAGGCCGCCAGCGCGCACGCCCGGCCGCCTCCGAGTCGTTCTCTCTCCGAGCGAGTGCCGGTCGACGCATCGAGCGGGATAACAGCGCGCGCTACGAATCGTGATGGTCGTCGTGGGCTTTGTTCGTCGCGCGCGTGCGGATTGTGTTGTTCCCCCTTGTCTTCACAGGCTCTCCCGATGATGATGATGATGCTGCGGCGGCGGCGGCGGCGGCGGTGAGAGAGGCCGCCTTGGCTGAACCGAGAACCCACAGGGCATCAATCTCAGAAATGGCCCATGGCGAGATGGCCCCCGATCACGCGCAGAACCTGAACCCAGTCTCTGTAGAAAATGACCCGGATCGGGCCAGAACCTGTGAACCGTAGAGCCCGGTGGCACGGCGGCCGGGCTTGGCTGCCTCTCACCCCCCCACACACAACTAACGCAGCTCACACGCACTCACATGTTCACTCGCACCGGCCCCGCGTGCAGGCGAGCGGGACAGAGACAGATTCAAGACCCGGGGGGGGCGGGGGGCATCGTCCTCCTTCCTCCTCGCGGAATCATGCCCGCACCTCGCCCGGCTCCTGCCGCTCCCGCTCACAGCCAGCCATCGCATCCACGCGGGCCCGGGCGTCACTCCCCCTCTCTTGCAGCGCCGCCCGCCTCCTGCCTCGGCAGCCGGGCAGGGTGAGCGAGCGAGCGAGGGATGGAGGAGTGGGCCTTGCCTGATCACGCTGATGTCCTCCTCCTCCTCCTATGCGCAGTGGAGGCTCCCTCTCGCTCCCGCTCGCTCCTGCGCTCTCTCGGCCTCTCTCCGCTCCCTTCTTTCTCACAGATCTGCCGCTCTGTGTGCCCGGCCCGCGGGTGGGCGGGGCACCGCCTGCTGACACCGCCCATGAGCACCGCCTTCTCACACAGGCCCGCCCCCCCCTTTTCATCACTCTCCCTCCTCCATCACCCCGCCCATTCGATTCGATTCTTCGAAGCGTGATGGTTATATGACAGTTTTCCATCACTCCCCCCATCACCTCCAGCATGGTCAGGACTACAGTGCCCACTGCTGTACAGGGTAGCGGGGGACCGCAGCCTATTCCGGCAGACACAGGATGCAAGGCAGATAGATTTGTATTATTACAGCAGAAAATACAAAGTGAGCTTGCAAGCTCTGGAAGCGGTATTCCTGCTATACGATAAACGTACGAATGATGTCTTTGGACTGTGGGAGGAAACTAGAGTAACCGCCGAAAACACACACAGAAAGGACCTTGGCCG